>JAHWFP010029688.1:0-31254 GCA_023313725.1 Lithobius niger
CCAGGCGCGAGTTTTATTAGACAGCTGTACCTCATATCGTAACCCATCATGACTTTCGAGCCTACATATTGTTTGGTAGCCACATCTGCAGATTGTGAAGGGAAATGATTTTAATATGTTTATTTTTTGTACTGTAATGTCCATCAAAATCTTCCTTCATGCTGGGTTCAAGTGTCTTTACATCGGTTTCAAATTCAACCTACTGAGAATACGTTACAACATCTTCAGGCTCTATAGCTGCTCCAACTTTAATTAAAGATTTGTTCAGTAGGTCATAATCTTGGTTCATATCTAGAATAAGCCCACTCCCTGAGCTCTTTTCGTCTCTCTCTCTCTTCACCCGTCTCAAAGACTGTCCAAATCATTTACAGACATATTTTTTCTTTATTGTATAAATAATACGAAAAAATACATCTGTATAAAAAAGAAAAAGAAATAAAAGAAATATACTTTTGAAATCTGAAAATGTCTAATCCCACCTACCATACTCATCTCTTATATCTGCTCCAAAATAATTTGTTATAAGTTAAAATGGAGAGCTAAAACAAGTATAACAACGAAGTAAAGTACATATTATCTCCATCGATAGATTTTAATGATTATAAGGAGTAGGTGTGCCTTTTTCTAACCGAAAACCACAGTATAACGGCTAGATTTCCTCTAATGATCCCAAAACTCAAAACGTTTTACGGAACCTAATACACTATATCTGCAAAAATTAGATATTGCATGTAATGAGAAAAAAATGATCCCCTGACATTACATAATTATCTAAATTATTTACACCCAGTTTCGTCATGGTACAAAGTTTGTTAGAGATTAAGCGACGATTGACCGCTGTGTAGTAGAATGTGGATATATGACAACATCCACATAAGAATGTTAAATTTAATTAGAAAGTATTAGACAAACCATGGTTTGATTTACCATGACACCTGAACATGAGGTTGTCGAAAGTGACAGGGAAAAATATTTCTGCTTACATACTCACGTGGATAAACATAAAAGTTTGGCGCAACGTTGAGTACTGCGGCATTGCTGAACTCAAACGAAAAGTTTTCGAATGAAGATTTTCTGAATTCGGTAGAATAAATTAACGATGGAAAGAGATAGAGCTGTGGAAAAAAGTTACTGTTTATTTTTATCTGCAACAAGGGTAGACTAGATTACAACAGCTTATTCGTTTACAGCAAAACTCTATGTCTACCTAAATACCAAGCTTTGCAATCTATATTTGTGGAAATTGAGGAAAGGTTAGGATGAAAGATCGCATTGTTGAGTTTCAAACAGACTTGGTTTCTCCCAAAGAGTTGGATCCCACATTTTGCAATCTCATCATTTTCTACTATTGCCTTTCAGACAAACAAAAAAATCATCGAACGTTACTTCGCTCAAGGACATCATTTTAGCGCTGACGTTTTTATTGCAGTTATTCCTACACCAGGATTCCTAAACAAGTGATTACAGATAATGGTAATTTAATAACTTTGTTTCCCACGGATGAGTTCAATCTGAAGCATGTGAACAAAAATCATTTATGGCCAGACATGGAAATATCCGAGTTTAAAACGTGTAGAACGTGTCGGAATGAACAGTAGCGGTGTCGGCCCAAAACAGTGTGTCACTAATCGTACTGCTGCAGATACTGTATTACAAAGTTAGGCTACTGGTCTTTCTAAGTTTACAGGGTTTCAGGACAACAAGCGTAGAAGGCCACTATTCAAGGAGAGAGAGCGTCGTTGCGGGCTAATACTTTAATAAAATTAACCTTACTAGGCAAGTAGTAATTGTTTGCTGCCACCAAGGGAAAAAACATGTATTTACTGGCAGTTAGCCTTAAACTAAAATTTCCTAAGTTTAAAAAAACTAAGTAAATAATGGTTGAAAACAGACTGAAGCTCTATTTACATTTATTAAACATTTGTTAATAAAATATGCACAAAACAGTGTTTAGTTTGCAGTTTGGTTACAAATCTTGGTTTTAGATTTCAGCAACAAGAAAAAAACCATGAAGTAAATCTTGCTTAAAACTCAAGTATCAACAATGATCAAGAAATTTCACAACTTCAAATAGAAGTACATTTTCGTAAAAATGGAAGTAATATTGAATAAAAATTCAACTCATATAATGTCACTGACCATGATTCACTTGCAACCTTTAGATGTCTGGTTAAGATGCTAGTCTTAGGTTTTACCTTGGAGAAAAAACTCACGTTTTAAATGTTTTAACTTGAAACGGGAATGAAATAAAAAATTTTATAAAATCATATCAAAAAAAATTTTCACCTGCAAAAACCTACCCCAATCGCAATAATTAAGTTTAAGTTACATGCAAGTTTTCAAATAAATGACCTAAATGGAATTCAAGCACAGCTTACAAACTTAACTTACTTATCCTTTACCTTTGCCACTTATGGCACAATCTGTAGCGGCAGAAGAACATCGCTTTACCGGAGAACGTGGCGATGGGTGGCTGTGAGGTCGAGCTACTTAAAAATATTTTGTTAGCCTTGGGTTTTATACTTCAGAAACAGCTCTAACTTGCATTCTGCGCGGGCCGCGAGGAATGCTAGACATGTAAAGCACTTTAAGATTTATTTGGAACCTAAATTTCCAAGCATCCAATTCACTGGTTGGTGGAGAGTTTGTTCAGCCAAATTCGGTGGCAGAGATGATCGAGAAATCTACGGTTTGCACGAGACAGCTGAACGCTTTTACTTATGCAAGTAAAATTCCAACATGGCACTAAAGCATTAAGCCGAGGTAGCGGACACGTTTTGCCTCGTAGTTTGAAATCTACTCAACTGAATTAAACAAGCGGCTACAGAGACTGCCTAGTTGCACCGCTTTTCTGTACAGTTCCTCCACTTCCAATGTTGAGGCGCACACCTCTATCATGCACTACAGCAACTTTCTGTATTATACTAATCTAAAAGCAGTAACATCACAATTGCCGGTTAAAAATGTGTTAGCATTTAGGCCTATTTTACATTTTAAGCGTAATTGTCAGCTTTTAGGTCTAATTTTAACCAGCAGTTTTAATTTCGTAAGTAGCAGCTAACGGAGATATGGGTTGTATTGTAAGCCTATTCAGTTTTGCAACACGGATTTCCTTCAGTCACACAGTTACAACTCAATGTAACCTATATAGATCAGTGGTAGTAGGGAAGTAACTAGAGAGACGCTGTTGATGAAGCCAACAGCGACTCATAGCAACTTGACGTTGCCATGGTATCATGATTTTAGGCCTAATTTTCATTTTTAGGCTAATTTTAAAAATTCAGTTTTAATTTCTAAGTAGCAGATAGGCGTAATGGAGAATTTGGTTCGACGGTAAGCCTATTCATTCACGCAACAATGCGACGAACCAATTTTAAACGAAGCTAAAATCCATTTATTTTTATTGAGGATTTTATTTAGGATTTTAATTCGACGATCAAATGTTATTATTTAATTTAGTTACATCGAAGAAGTTTATTAGCTATGATGAAGTGACAATGTTTTAATTTGCCATGTCAATTTACTAACTTTTCACACTGAATCGAACGTTGTAAACAATGGTCGTCAATGTCTGGTACCGTTGAGAAGTTGAAAAAAGCGACGGACGGACGGATGGACAAAGTCGTTGCAATAATCTTCTCCACCGGTACGGCTGTACAGAAAATTAAAAAGGTATAGATATTTGGAATCTGAACATTATTAAGATCGAAGGCTAAGCATCTTTTACGAAGATTTAAGACAGACTTTAAAAAAAATAAGTGAAAACGTCGACATTAGTGCTAACAAACCTTCGTCGTACGCGTGAGTTGCTTCAAGTTATAAACAGTTTCTGATATCAATAAAATCAATTGTTATGTTGTGTGAAGTACCCCTATTGTTTGTGAGAGGACTTTACACAATTATGAAACGTGTAGGTAACATAATCTATAAGGCTTTATGCCGAACTACAACAAAGTGCGCTACGATTTTTCACAACAGCACTGTTTAAATTTTGGTATTTATTAAAAAAAATTCGAAATTAAAGATTTCAGGCCGTCATTAAGACCACTTGGGTTTTCTCGACGATCTTCAAAGATTTCAACGATGTTGCGTGTAAAAGTTTAATTTCTCCTGCCCACCCTACCTCATCAAGTTGAGGGGTGGCAGTTTTGATTTTTAAATACGGTGTTTTGTTGCTTGGAGGTAGCCAGTACCGTAAAGAAAATGTTGTAAATTTCTTACAGAACTGCATGGTTTTTTTTATCAATAAACAAAACGTTAAACGAGGGACGATACAAACCTTCATTTTTGTAAAAATGTTAAACGATGAACGATAATCAAAATGTTTCTTTTTACATTTAACACTGAACGATGGAAGATAAACAATACGTTGAAAAATAAAATTTTTCGATCATAAATAAAAAAAAAACACAAAAAGAAAGAAAATGGAAATGTATCAACACATGCCGCCAAAAAAATTATTGCATATCAAAACCAGGTCTAAGTTTAAAAAAAAATTAAAAAAGGCAAAAATTATTTGCTGCGTGAAATGTAAACGGCACATTTCTAACTAATTGATACTTCCGATTATTACGATCTCAAAAAGGAACAGGTAACAGGCTGACGGAGGTAGTGATTTGCAATGTTTTCAGAACCAGAAAAACTCTGTTTATCAAACCTAGCAACGGAATCGTAAATAAAATCGTAGGCCTTTTACCGATGGAACTACATTTGCCTGGTCCCAGTACTGTGGACCAGGATTGAAACAAGTGAAAATATTAGATCGACGGGATCCGGCAAAATAAGAAATAATTAGAAAATATTTATTTGCTTCTGAGGACCCCTCGGCATTTATCTCTTCCAGCAATGAAGACCTTTCTTACATATTTTTGGGCAAAAAGAACAAGTAGTTCTTTGTTTTAACCCTTTTTGTCTAACAAAAGAATGGTATGATATGGATTTTTTTTTGTTTGCCTCAAAAATTCTGCTTGTTTTTTATTTACCCGAAAACTAGGTTTGAATCTTTGGTAGAAATGCCACTGAAAATATCTTTATGTAGGTCATTCCGACCATGCCTCTTTTTCTTTCCAAATTCTCGCTAATTTTTGATCAGCTTCTTCAAATGTCACTGTGTAATTGATTTGAAGACTATGAACCGTCATTCTCAGGTTTCTGCATTCAAGTGCATAAGAAAACTTGTTGAGCATATGGGGCTTTACGACATAAATACACTGTGTAGCCTATAAACTCAAAAAAAAACAGTAAGTAATCGTTACGTTTTCACTAGGTTGCGCACATACAGGATGGACCAGTGCCCACCATTTCTCCCCATGTGCATGATCAAAATGACGTTACGTGGATGTGTAGAATGGTGAGGGGCCATCTGGACATGTGATCATGGCTGACCTTGCACCATCCATTCAAGGTCATCAATACACTAACTTCTACACCGTACTTCCTACGCTACAAGTGTAAATTGGAAAGTTGTAGAGAACCGTGAGCCAACGCTAAAGCAAAAAAAACAGAATGAAAATCGGACCATTAGGGTAGGAATTATCCTTCCAACAAGTTAGTCTTAATAGTTTCACTGCATGTCTTCAGGATGTCTAGCAGAGAAAGCGCCATACCAATACGAGATACAGAAAGAGGTTTTCTTACCTAGGCAGAAACGTGTGGTTGGAAAACTGGAAAGTGGTTTCCTCGGAAAGACAGTTTGAGCAAAGGGCCAGTAGTTCCCAGGTCGAGCAGCAGCATTCTTTTTATATGTAGGAACCACTCGAACAGTTTTTCAGCACTGGGCAACCGACAACAGTTTAAAGAGGAACTAAACATGTTGGTGAGAGATTCAGATATCTATGCTGCACTTTCCTTATAGAAAAAAGAAGAAAAACTGTCTGGGCTATTGAATATTATGAAATTCATGTTTGTGTTCTCATAAACAGAAAGTTTCATAATGATAAATTTACTAACAAATTTGTAAACAATTTAATAAATAATAAATTATAAAGTCCATTAAAACTTGAAGGTAGATTTTTCTGCATATGGAGACCCAGAAGCGACTTGAGCAGATGGATAAATGATAACTAGTCAACTTAGTTTAAGGTCACCACGATTAACCCATCGTGACTCACATATACTAGATTAGAAATTGCTGTCTTAAGTGTTTATCGCATTAGCAAGGCCAAAACCCACAAAGCTGAGTAAATTAGTTCCTTGCTAGAAAAACAGCAGGTACACTATTTCAGACAAATCAAGTTGGCAAAATGCTAGTTTTCTTTTAGTTGGTTATAGTTTCAAGCAACTGCTGGGTAGATAAACAGAATTAGTAAATCTAATATTAATAATTTTAGGTGAATTTTCTCTAAAATAATGTGTCTTATACTTGCCTTAGGTTGAACTTAAGATGTGTCCCAGATATGTCTAAGATAAGAGTGCCACGAGGCCCGGAGTATATAATCTTAACAACTGTTTAAAACATGAGTTTGGGCTGGTTGGCTGTCTGGCTGGCATAACCTTGTTGCCGTATTCCCAGCAGCTATTTATAATTATCAAAGAAGCTTTGTCAAATGGAAATATTGGAGAAAGGTGCAAAAGACTCACCTTGGTGGCTTGTAAGGGTTCCGAAGGTGTTAAGACAAAGTTCACAGAAGCTTCAGGCATGGACATTGAGTAAATTGAATTAAATGCTGTCCAGTTATAACAGAGCATCAACTGCAGGTGGTGAAGCTGGCACTGGTTCACCAGGTACTACATCATAAGGCAATGGTTGGTTGAAAGTCAACTTTCTCCATGAGAGCTCGCAGCATTAATAATAGCACACAAAATGGAGGAAATTATACTACCTATATGAGTGAATAGTACTGACCAGTTTTGAAATATGGTGCAAGGTAATGAAGATAGAGTTTAAAAACCCAAGGCTGGCATGGAGGTCTATCTTTCAAAACTTGAAAATTAATTTATGAATTTTCACGAGCCACTTGCCTAATCAGGCAAACAGCACGCTAAAAATAAGCAATTTCATTTTCTTTCGGCGTTGAAGTTTTAACTCTATGACCAGTGCCTGAGACTAAACTTCACCATACGTGATGCAAAAAAAAATAACAGATGAAAGTTACTTGAACGTCTCAAGGTAAGTTTATCTCGTTCCAGACTTGTAATCTCTTGAAATTGCTGATGCTTTTGGCGGTTTTATTATGGCTTCATTTTCAGATTCAATAATACAGCCTTTCAGATAAAAGTAGAGCGAGTCATCGACTAGTAGCAAAGAGAGGAGGGGTTGCCCAAAGTATAAAGTTGTCAGGTCCAGTTTTCAAAGTTCCCCTGATGAAAGCAGCATGCAAAGCACCTATAAACAGGTCAAATCAACAAGATAGGGGTTTTGCCCACATTGTGTTTACTTGACCTAGCTAGATGCCTTTTATGCCTCTCTGAGGAAGGAAGTGTGTGTCTCCAAATTTCGTTTTTATTTAAGTGTACATCAAGGTAATCCTGTGTATGACACGTTTTCTTTTACCGTTTCTGAATTCATTGTGAAAATTACGAAAGGTTGCATTATATTTTCAGTAGCCTGACTGACTCTTTTAAGGTAGCCAATTCAATTAATAAGATTGAGGTAGCCTGGGTGGAAGAGTTTGTAGCGAGAATTGTTGAGTGTTGATGCAGCTGCAAGTGAGCTGGTGGAAATTGATGCGATTGTCTCAGCAATTCAACAAAAAGGGGAATATAAAGGGGTAATTGTATGGCTCCCTTCCTGCATGGGCCTTCCATCTGAAGAATCCTTTTCGGCCAAAAGAAAGTCGAAATTTTTAAATGATAGTCTGAGGTGCAATATTTGAAGCAGTTTGTGATTAATACACAAATAATGAACACACAAATAAAGAAAGGGCATTAAACGGCAAAAAAATGAGTCATCAGATTTTCGGAGCCAAAATGGAGCGGTTCATAGCTTGCCGTTCTGAACCTTTTGCCTTAAATCCTTCACTGCTCCACAACACAATTGAGAGTGTTGTAAATCAGTTACCGAATAATTCAGCATCATTGTGCTGCAGTGGGTTCCGAAATTCAACACTTAGCTAAAACAAATATCCATAGAACCATAAAGTTTGAGTAATGAAGGCTTTAATAGCAGTACTATAAAGGTCAATACAGATCTGATGAATAAACAATAAAGAATTGTCGGCCAATCTACTGAAATTTATAGCCTACACACTAAATTTCATATTGAAATCTACTTAATTAACTAATTGCAAGGTGTTTCTGAGCATGTGTTTCTGAGCATTCCTTTTGAAACGTTCCTTAAATAAACTTTCGATCCTGGGAGACGTTAATGATTAATTGTGTGTTGCTAGGTTTTGTTTTGCTCCCACACTAAGTGACAAACCGAACTCATGTTAATTTCGGGTAGGCCGAAACGAATTTTGTCAACTTCATATACAAAAAAATGTGCAGTATTCATGTTTGCATAAAAAAATCAGTGGCAAAACGAAAATTTATTTTGAGAAGATGTGATTAGATAAATGCATCACTGAGAGTAACATTCAAATGACTTCTTACATGAAAGATCATGACTAACTGTGTTCAAAAGTTACAAAATGAAAAAAGAAAATGTAAAATAAAATGATAATGGAGCAGCATCATGAAGTATCCAAAAAGCATAAAATAAAAACTGAAATACTCTGAGAAGTTGAAAATGAAGCAAAGAAAATACATTAAAAAAATTTTTTAGACTACCTGTCATGGTAATATAGCATCCAATTTATTTATGAAACCAAGTAAAATGTATTAAGAATTATTAACGTTTGATAGTAACTTATCATACCAAAGGTTCCTTCGTGATTTGACGTGTTCAGTATTAATCAGAGTGTTGCACAATAACTAAACGGTTTATTTGTTGTGGTTTTATGTTGTTAGTTGTAGGAAACATTTAAAAATACTACTCAACCTGATTGAATTTTATGTGTTTCTGTTTTTTTTTTTTTTTAATATATTCCAAATTTTTTAATTAACGCCAATGTTCTAAAGCCTTTTTGTTACAAGCTAACAACATAATGACCTTAAAGGCTGTCAGCCAGGTAATTAATTTTAACGAAGCAAAGAGTGTGAATTGAAGGCTGGCCTTGTGAGAAATTAAGATACACTAATCTGAGAAAGAAAAAAGACAATGGCTCCGACTGGATGTTGAAACCAAGACTTCCTGCTTACCAGCCATTCACGCTACTATATGTTGTATTGTCACAAGGCCAGTATTTAATGCAGACTGTTTGCTCCGTTAACTGTTTACCTTGTGATTGATTTTTACTACTGAGAAAAATTGAACAGCTATCATTTCGGCTGGAGCCTGTCTCCAGTATCCGCCCCGGTAGTGCATTGGTTGAATATCTCGGTAATTGGGAAATCCTGAGTTCAAGTCCCATTTGGTTTAGTTGGCTTTCCTTTCTTTCTCAGATTAGAGTGGTTTGTATTCTCACAAGGCCAGTCTTTAATGCAAACTACCTGCTTTGTTGACCCTTTACATTGTAATTTATTCTTTATTTAATTGATTTTATCCTTATCTGATTACTAGCTTTTCATCATTACTAGCTTTGTAGAAGCAGGGTTGGAGCCAGCAAGTTGTGGATTGTTTTCTTCTGCCTTCCTTTCCTCCCCAGAATATTAAAAAAATACAAATTCCATTAAAAGAATCCTGGATCTGTCACTGATGAAGACTAATTTTTTGAATACGTTGCTGTGTTTTGTTATGTATCCATCTGAACTAAGTCTGTAGCACACCATTTGTAGCACACAATTAATTAACACTGTAGCAGTCCTTTCGTAAGCCGCATCATGAAATTGCAAGTTAAACGACTTACTTTGAAACCGTATAGTTTCCCACAGAATTGACACAGACCAAAAAAATGTGGTATTTTGGATCGAGTCTGCATTAAAAACATTACAGAAAACAGTCGAAGAATTTGGCCGCCACAGGATAGCCATTTCTTGTTGTTGGGGTTGTTGTTGTTCTTGATTCTTGTTGTTGTTGTTGTTGTTGTTGTTGTTGTTAATGTTGTTGTTGTTGTTGTTGTTGTTGTTGTTGTTGTTGTTGCTGTTGTTGTTGTTAGTGTTGTTGTTGCTGCAACCTGTAGATCGAACGAATGTACCAATTTTTAATTTACTGCTTCAAATGAAGGTTTTAAATTTATTTTTATGTGTCTGCAATATTTTTATGTGTCTTGCTGTTCTTGTTGGAACTATTTATTCGTCCATAGCAATCGAATAAATAAACAATTTTAAATTTTCATGGTTTATTGCAATCTTAGGTATTTAATTCATCTGAATTTTTCCATGAGAAAATAACAGATATTAGTATTAAATAAAATGCTTTTAAGTGTGTAAAATACAGATGTTAGCATTTTAAAAACTTAACGCTCTGAAGAAACAGATACAAGAAAAAGACAGCTTAGCTTTCAGCATTACAAATGGATGCTGGAGTTTTCTGTGACACTGGTGGCTTACACTTGCTTTCTCTTGTATTTGTTCCTTTACAGCATTAACTGTTTTAAATGCTATATCCATATTTTATGCAGTGAATCGTTTTTAATGCTTATTCATTGATATTTCGGAAAATGGTGCAAGAGTTATTTCAAACATTTAAAGAATTGATATTGCTTTACTTCATTTCATAACTCAAAAATTTTAAACTCCTGTACTTTACATGTGTAGAATTCAATATAATTTTAATACAAAATTATACACAGTTACGAGTTGTAGCCTAAATTGCAAATTTACTGTGTAACGTGTACTTAGCCATTTTATACAGTTTAACAAACAGTGCCTCTGTCAGTGGGCCAGTGGCAGTTACTGTCATACATAGGCATCCCCTATTATTTTAGAGTTAATTATTGTGTTTTGCAACAATATACTATACAACGAATGGGCGATGCTTTATGTGTGACAGCAGCTGCTACTGGCCCACTGCAGGAGTGCTGTTCCATAAACTATTCAATATGGCCAGGTACACGTTTTACCATAAATTTACAATCGAGGCTACAACTTCATAACTGTGTATGCTTTTGCATTAAAAGTTAAAGAACTCAAGAAAGTCTACAAAATTTTAATGTGTGAAGCAGAGAAGTGTAAAAGTTTTTAGTTATGAGGCATTGGAGTAGTAGATCTTTAAATATTTGAAAGGTGCCTATGGGCATGGGGTAAAAATATTTCACTTAATTTTCAAAAGGCTTTCTACTGTGTTGTGGTCAGCTTTGGATTGCAGCGCAAATATGTTTTAAAGAATTCTAATCTGTTTATACTAAAAACCCTGAATTAAATTTTTTTTTAATGTTTGTTGTTTGACAGAAAAGTTGGACAAATGTCGACGAACAAATCATCTAAACAAATTATCAAAAAACACCTAAGTTAAACTAAATATTCAGAAAAAAACAACGGATGGAGATGATAAAGATATGTTGACAAAATGGTATTTCACCCGACAAAAGTGAAGCAGGTCAACAGAAAATGCAAAAAATATTACCCTATAGTCATGTTTACCATTCAAAGCAAATGTATCCACCATAGGACCCAGAGCCACTTAAACACTCACAAATACTGCTTTTAAAATCAAAGTCCAAAAGACTAAAAAAAAAACTAAAACTAAAACATGTAGCATATTTCAAAAGGCACACATGTCTACTATACAGTTTGATAGCTTCTGAATTTATTTGGCAGGAAGGAAAATCCGCTATCTTGCCAACCTCAAATAAGTCCTTCCTTCCTTCATTACAAAAGACAAAACATGCGTTAAAAAGTCATACATGTTTTTAACACATGTTAAGGTAAGAAGTGGGTTTGATAATATAAAACAGTCAAATAAAACAACCAAAAGCACCAAAAAGACAAATGTGGGTCAAACGGTAACAGAAGTATCAAAACGACAAACACATCAGACAAATAAAAGATGTTTAAAAATATAGCATATGTATTAAAAAGACAAATACGGCAAAAAGATATGTGTGTCTTTTCTTTCTGACATTTATTTTATCTTTTGCCGCATTTGTCTTTTTATGCATCTTTTTTCCTTTATATGTCTTGATAAAGGATTTATCAAGAACACAAAAGATGTGTAAAAAGACAAAAGATTAATCAAAGAGACAAAATTGATGCTTCAAAACGAAAAAAAATATGTCAAAGCATAAACGATTTATTAAAAAGACAACAGTTGTGACAAAGATGACGATGGGTCTAAAATTAAAAAAAATGCCCAGATAGAAAATAATTACAAAAAAGATGAAGATTCTCAGAAAGATAAAATAATAACAAAAAGACAAAATATATGTCACATTCAAAAATAAAAGACGCATTCAAAAAAACAAAAAAATGCATGGTGTAAATAAATTTTCAAAATGTATCAGAAGCGGGCAGAAGTTGTATCAAAAGACAACAAAAGTGACGAAATGATGAGAAAAATCTGTCACAAAGATGTTTTAAAACGACATAAGATTTCTTTAAAAAAAGCCCCAAAAAGTTAACAAACGAAAAATGGTAATTATTTTAATATATTCCTAAAAAGTGAATTTTCACGATTTGCACGTTTTTTAACATTTCTAAAATAACGTGGAGCTGCCATACCTTTAGTTTATGCAACTTTATTAAAATTTTTAGCTTTGGGCTTGTGGGATGATTTTGAACATGCGATAGTGATTATCACATGTTCAATATCATCACACAAGCTTAATAAAGATTTCCCTTCCGACTCAAAACATTTTAATCTCTTCATGTGAGCTCAAGGCTTCTCTCTTTTGGAATGAAAACTTAATGTAAACTCTAGCAAATTAAATGGTAGCCCCTGTTAAGCAAGTTCGTAAGGGATACCTGCGAAATCGAGTGAAGCAAACAAGGCAAGAATAGATTGTTAGGGCTTGATTTCTGAAACAGAGGTAGCGTGATCGAATCGTTTCGCTGATCTATGCACAATTGAGTTTTAAAGAAATGCCCTCTCTTGGTGTTCGTCTAGAGTGGAAAGGATTAATTTATTAATTTAACATTTTTTTTCTTCTTCAGCCACCAGCACGTGCCATAGGTCTAACTTCAAGCTAAGGGCTACCACTTATGAAGCTTGCTTTTCAATGCTGGACAATCTTGTTACTTAGTTATGTTCTTTCTTGTAAATACCACGTGCATCACGGTGTGGAAGTGGTTAGTAAATTATTTAAATAACGGAATTCCAACGTTCGTTTTGTATTTATGGATTACCAAAATGTGTTTATATCAAAATGGCCGTTAGACAAGATATTCAAACATATTTGACCAGTGGTTCATTTTCTGGAGTTAATGCTGTACATTCTAGGGGAAGCTCTAGAAGAAGAATAAGTATGTGAAGAAGTATTATATTTTTTATCGGACGTTAAGGGCAAAGCAAAGACTGTTTAAACTTGGCTGTTGCACTAACGAAACGCTTTCGAATCATCGTTGTAATATGACTAAAGGGCGAGATTACAATGGCCTCCAACCTTAGAAGTAGAGAATTGCCTTTTGTATTGGCCTTTGATTACTGCTTTACCGTGTTACATATCCTTATAACTATAGTATCAGGTTCAACAGGATTTTGGATTAATCTGTGACCTAGCCTTCGTGCGAGTGAAGGCAGTGGATTACGCAGCACAACGGGTGCTGCTCAGGTACGTACATTTTTTTGTCAATTTTTTGGTTTTATAATGGCATTCGTTTTTTAATTACATAAAACTATACATCAACTCTTTGACACATTATTGTCGCAATGTCGCCTGTCATTAATTTGCCTTAAAATCGCAGTTAAAAACTATAGTCAGTAACAATATGTACCACGCAAAGCCGGACACAACTACGAAAGCCTGAAAGAACTGCAGCAATAAATAGACTTGAGTTGCTCTTATGATTTACTTTAATTTGTATATTCTTTTAAATTTATGGTAATTGTTCACGTTTTTTAAACAAGGTTCTGTAAAAGGGCATCCTTCGATAAAATTTTAAAATCAGAATAGATGCTTTTATAAAAACAACTAAAGAGTGGGTTCACGAATTAGTGAAACATTTGAGTGAAAATATGAACTTTGTCCATGTCATCAAAGTAGAATTTCGAAACAAACTGAAAAAAACTGGGATTTTCCTCAATCTAAATTTCTGATGCTATACTGACCTATGACATTTAACTATTTCTTTATTTGAACACTCTACTAAAGCCATGCATTCAAAGTCTACACTCCGAAGTTGACAACAAAACATTGACTTTTTTTACTGTCTTGTAAAAAGATACGCCACTTCAAACTTGCAGTGTTCTAAATGATAATTTTAGCAATATTTTTTCCCAATATTTCTGACCAATTTCAATTATTGGCCTTATTTTAAACTGCAAAACGCCAAAAGCTGAGGTGAGTTGAGATAAACAATTTTACTCAAATAAAACAGGTTTTTCAGGTTTCCCTTTTTTCTGGAATTACTAGCTCACAGATAGTTCTTACTCGTCTGCCAGACAACTTCTTTCGACCTAAATGATATTTTCGAGTCTCAAATTTATGAACCAAGTCAATTTTTTCTTGTGATGTGAAAGGTTTGCTCTTTCGAAAAAAAAGTTAGAAATGAACCCTTAGGAAATTACAATTTGCAGGCCATATAAGTCAGAACCTTCTACAGCAGGTAATTGTAAAAACACAAAAACTTATTTTAACTGTCTGTTCGCCCTCATACTATATTAGTGTTTAAATTTTTGCGTTTAGGAGAGAAAAACAGGACCTAGTATTTATACGTACAAGAAAATATTGCCAAAATTGTCCTTAAACAGCGTGCACTCCAATTTGCTTCGAATTGTCTGCAGATTATCACGTAAAAAGATGTTGCCACTTTAGAATTGCAGTTTACTGACAACAACTTGCCCATAATTTCGACAAAATTTTAGCTTGTTCACCATTCGTCAAGTAAAACGTCTGGGCATTTAAGAATAGCATTTAATTAAAAGGTTGTTCTGATTTTTTTGGCAAAATACAAATTATTACGAGCTACCAGCTTGATCGCCAGCTACCAAATAACAAAATGTGTCCATGATTTGTAGTTTATTAAAACTCATTACCCTAATTTTCAGAAAAGAGTATGCCTTATTCAAGTATAAATGAACAAGCAAAATGTACGGGCAAAATGTATGGGCAAAATGTATGTTGATTTTGTTACTGATCATAAAATGCCATTTTTGGTTTGTTTTACATAATTGTAAAAGATAGAAACATATAGAGCAATCAAACATATCATCGAATTGTAAAACCATTTCAATTTCAACGGTAAAGTTGGATTAACTAGACACACGCTAGTCCGACAGCAAACATCACAACAAACATCACATTAATTCAATTGTCAAGGTTGTAAACCATTGTAGCGCGACGCCATAGCGTCAGTGTCTTATATCCTGAAGCATAGTTGGGCACATTTTAGGAACTTGGGGAAAAATAATAATGCGGTACACAAGCTTAAATTGTGTCGAAATCGAGAGCAATGACCTACCCGACAAAAATTAATTCGTGTAGAAATGCCAGCTAAGCTGCTTTCAATGCAAAATCTGACCCTCAATAACGTTGAAAATGTGTTACTACCTAGCAGTCCGCTCATCCCAATGTTAAATCCCATAGGGTGATTATTCATCACTTCCGAGATAACGAAAAGGCTTCCAGCTATGAAATTGGACGAATGGTTGCAGCAGAATACAAACTGTGTTTCTTTTATGGTTTGGAGCCTGGGGGTGTAACGGTGATGGCGTGGGAGGGCGCGTACATACGAAAATATTGTTATAACCATTGTTAGTATTGTCGGCATCGTCTCTCATTGGATGGCCAAAGTTCGGACAATGAGAATGAGTATAGTGACGTGCGTGCGTAGACACACACTAGTGTATTACGATAAATCTAAACAACATTGCAAACAAATTGTATTCACGTCCAATTCACGAAAAATAAACTAACTATAAAAACAAAGCAAAATAAACATAGCCAAAAACTGGTAAAGAGGCCACCAAGTTGAGAGTGGTTCGGGCCTTCAAAGGAGTGATATCAACACACCAAAACTAACTAAATAAAACAAATTACAACAAATTAAAACCAAACCAAAAACCTATAAAGATGTGACTAAGTTGAGAATGGTTCGGCCTATAGGCAAAAGGTACCAGCAAATTGTTGAAAACCAATTTCTTGTTGACGTGGCACGTTATTGCACATATGCACGGTAGTGGAGTTGAGTCAACACACAATTTAAAAAAAGGAGTGATATCATATAAAAAAACCCAAAACTGGTAAAAGGGGCCACCATATTCCGAATGGTCAACCCTTCAAAGGAGTGATATCAACACACCAAAACATTCGCCAATTTAATTGCAC
The DNA here is from genome assembly GCA_023313725.1 of Lithobius niger. Lineage (NCBI taxonomy): Eukaryota > Metazoa > Arthropoda > Chilopoda > Lithobiomorpha > Lithobiidae > Lithobius > Lithobius niger. Next base: position 16,344 of record JAHWFP010029688.1, read on the forward strand.
CGAATAACACTTTGGATGTAAAATGAAAACTTGAACAATGCTACTAAAAGTAGCAATGTTCTAGTTTTCATTTAACCTTCGAATTATTAAGCGGTGCGATTAACCTGGCGAATGTTTTGGTGTGTTGATTACATTAACAGAAATTAATATCTTTTTTATTATACTCGTTGACTCATGATTTAGCGAATTGATTAAAAATGAGTTCCTCAAATTCTTTACAAATTTAATTTCTTTACAAAGGAATAATTAGCTCCTGCTCATGGTTCAACTCACGCTTGGTTCATAATGCAGTAATCCTGAAATATAGAAAGAATGACTATTAAAAATATCTCCACAAACAAATATCATTTCTTTTCAGATTTGCAAAAATCTCTTTACATATTGAGATCGAATTGCTTAGGGAGCAATTAACAAACACTCGTAATTAACCTTAACTATAACCCAAAAGGAAAACTGCAAATTAACTACACTAATACTTTTCCTAGCAAGAATTTACTAAACAGAAATGGCTATGCAACTGTTGGATTCTTCTAATAGAAAAATTTCCGTAGGCTGTGTGTTGATTAAAAAATTACGAATTAAAAACTAGCTTTCATTACACAAAGTTGCAATGTGCCCCCCTGTTAATAACTTTTAAGTATTTTTTCCTTATTTTTTACTGAAGAGTTATTTTGTTCATCCTCACTCTCCAAAACAGTACAGTCAAGTACAGTCAGAATGTACACGCTCTATTTATGGTTTTTCAACGTTTTGTTCTCGGACTGTTCGACCCTCAAGAATTATAGGTAAACATACATGCTTAAAGAAACATTTTATCTTTTTTTAACCTAATCATTTATGCCAGAGCAGATACGTTCCCTCTCATATCAGGGGTGTCATGATACTAGCATGCAATCAGTTCCTTTCTTTCTTTATTCCGGCAATGAGTTTCAAGCAGTTCTGATTGGGTAATGGGGAAACTACAGTATGTTTATCACTGCCTCTAGAAAGGGGCCACTACAGTTCAGATTCGCACTGCCAGCATTGCAAGGGGTTTCCAAAAGTAAACAACTTTTCACAACTGACTGTCTACAAGCGACGTTATTAAACAGCAATTAAAAAAACGCTTACAAAAAAAAGTATTTCATTAATTTTGTGCGGACCAATAGCCCGTGAGATGAAGAGTCCTATCTTTGCTTGTGCTATTCAGTGGTGATTTACACTCTGGATAAGGAATTCTTACATTGCTTCACTGACAGTTCGCAGTAAGAATTCTTACCATTCTTAAGCGCAAAACATTACTGTTTGTTACTGGTTGGCTCTCGAATCAATATTTTAATATTATTAGGGTTCTGATTGATAACTGAGTTAATGCGGTTTTTGGCTCAGAACGTTTTGATTATTGTAACATAATATTGTAGTTTTAAAACAAAATATGCCAAGTGTTAAACAGTGATCTAATCATTGCTTTAAATCAACACTTTCCACTTTACAATTTTGTAGCTTTTATAAACAAAATTTTTTCATTAAGAAAATTAATAGTCAGGGTGAATTATTTGAAAAGCTTCCCGATTAATTTAAAATGACTTGACATTTTTAATTATACAGAAAACCATTGCGTCTCTTGATAAAAAAATCAAAGGTTCTCCATTACCTGTTGCTGTTCTGCACTTCGTATCGACACAAAACATGAGGAACACATTCCTTTGATAATTGCGCAAGCTTTTGAAATACAAATACAAAAAGATTTTGTCATGATACATAATGATACAGTATCAACACATCGGACAAAGAACTATAACGAAAACAAACTATTATTTTTAAAAATTCTCCTTAACCCTAACCCCTTCCTTCCTTGATGACATTTTGATAATTAATTGGAGAAATCTTAATTTTTCTTTCATTATATACCCTACTAATATTAACACACATTTAATATTTCTTTATTCTGAATTTCAACTAGCTTCTGAAAATATAAGGTGTACTCAGCTTTGCCACCCAAAGTAATTTTTAAGCAAATATTACTTTACACGCGACTTATTTTATTCTGTTTACACTACATTCAACAATTTATGATTCAGGGACGACTCCATGTTAGTATTGTGATAATGCCTATGACAGCAATGTGACCAACATGGGAAAGAAATTACGTAATTTGAACAGAATCTCTCAAAGGTGTGTTTAATTTTTTTCTAAATGGAATTTGAAATATTTTTCAGTAACTTACGGGCTCATTTTTTTACCTTCCTGGATGTGTAGGATGCAAAATAAGCTCATAAGTTGCTAAGAAATAAGTCCAAGCCTGTGGATCAGAACTAAGTTCTGGAAATTTGACCACGATTTTTAATGAGAGCATCGTGAGTTTTACCCATTATCTAAAGTAAACGTTCTATGAAATAATAATAAAAAAAACAGATGTACAAGATGACGGCCCTATTACGAAAGGGTCAAGAACAAAACCTGGTTTTATGTTGGTCAATGTTGGTTTTTTATGCAGGCTTTTGCAACCAACGTCAAGCAAACTGTTAGATAATCTAATCCTGTCTGGTCACCAAATCTAATGATAGCTGATATTGAGCGATTAATTAATGTAGTTCAAAGAAGGTAGGCCTACAATAAATATATCAAGGGTAGGAAAAATGTAACATGCCTTGAAGGCTTCAGGTGCAAGGATTAAAGTAATCAGAACTTAAATGATATTAGTTAAAGCTGACTTTCGTGACTATCTGTGAAGAAGCATTTAATTAGCAGCCGTTCATAAATAAAATCTTCAAGAATCGCAAATACTTTTTCACATTCCGAGCCTCGAATGTATTCAGAAAGACTGTGTTTGTTTAATTAAAACCAAGTCCAGAAAATTTAAACTATTTAAATCTCATAGACTAAACGTAAAACAATTCCTATTTCTGAAGTCACAGGCCACATTACACAGACGGATTCTACTAAAAATGCCATTCCATTGTTCATGCAACGTTGAGTCAGTTGCTATCTACATTCAACAAGTTATTATTGCTTTTGTAGCGGCCTCATGTAGAAAAGTGATTTTTTAGTATTAGGTTTTTATTTTTTTTCCATTGTTGCTAGAACACTCAGTTTCGCCTGAAGAGTAGTCACCATGCTTTTTATATTATTTGTGTGTGCAAAAATTGAATTTTAGCAATTCGCTTGTTGAAAATTGTAACGTTCTCTTATCTGATCTGGTATCCCGATCTGGCTATCATTAGATCAAACTTTACATTCTAATCTACAACGAATTTAGGGTAAGATTAGCACACACACACACTCGTCAGAAATGTCACGTCCGTAACTCTTGCTCAACAAATCCGTTTAGGTTTAAATTTTTGTAGGAATTTCTGATGTACGTAATATTTGTGTACATTTTAGCGCCTTAAAAGTTCATATCCTCTTACTATTTTCGTTTATCCCACGCAAAACAGCTTTTACAATACTTATGTAGGTGAAATTCAAGGTAGCAAAACCGCCTCACACGAGGATAGAAACAGGAAAATAAATATGTTTGCATAATTCACTTATGTTTGAAGTAATGTTGCAAAAATGAGTTACGCAGGAAATCCAACATGGAAGCAAGTACCTTTAAAATGCCGTACTTTTGTATGGTTAGTACGGTTCGTAAAGTTGGCTGTGTTTAGAATTAACGAAACGTGCTCTTCGTTTCTTTACTGCTTAATATTTCGAAAAAAAAACAGTTGATGCAAAACACAGCTGGTGTTTAAAAACAAGTAAATATAAGCTGCTCGCTTTAACTGCAGTGACCGAATGCTAAGATGAGATCATGCGATCTCACATCGTTCAAATGACCTTTGTTAAAACGTGCACTTTCTACATATCTGTGTTGTTTTTTATGCCTTTCTCCGTGGGTTTAACGGATTTGATATGTTCCTGCTGTTCTTTTGGCAGAAAAGCTGAGTTATTTATTTATTTATTTAAATGAACAGTCGTTAAATAAAACAATTAGAAAAAATATTTATTTACTGCAAGATTATTTTTGTTTCATGGGAACTGCTTAAGCCATCCTTTAAATTATCACCAGCTTTAAATTTTAATACTTGTGTTGTTTCATTTTTAGGATGGAGGTTAATTCGAAGCATCGGGAGGTGAGATGGCTCGCCGGAGCCATTTTCCTCGGTGGTAAGTAAAAATCAATTAATTTATTTATTTTAAGACTTCAGTTTTTATCTGTAAACGTAAAATATGTAAAATTGTGTTGTTGTTCAAATTTGGATTACAGAAAGCTATAAGCCTTCATTCCACAGCTTGCAGTCAATCGGTATGTGGTGGTTTTTTGCAATCCACACCGCCTCCTTTTGTCATTAGGAATGGGCACATATCCAATAAACTTAGAACAAAGTCGATTTTTTGTTTGTTGATATTTTTATGCCAATTTAAAACAGTAATGCCATATATATTTAAAATATTGTCATACGGCGACAGGAGTCATATCCGCACCTGTCTTTTCGTAGGGACTTTTGCGAAACACGACTATGGTGTAAAGTGAACATCACCAGTATGCGTTGTACATTACGTCAATCCTGGTTTTGTAGCCAGTTATTGCACATCATACTCCTGTTTTCTGAAGCGCTTCCAGGAAATGAAACGCACGATATCGCTCCGAAATAAATAAAGCCTTATGCTGTATTGTTGCTGTGGAATACAGTAGGATTTTTTCTAGTAATTTAGATACTGGTTTTTGAACCAATATGATGAAAGTTTTAATTTTTATTACACTTTCACCTTTTTAAGGTCTATTTTTAAAATGTTGTTAACCTTCCTCCTTTCCGTTCCTCCCCTCGGCTCCACTTAACCAAAGACTCGGAGTCAGAAAACCTTGGTGAAATAATAATAAAAAAATCTTCAGATTTGAAAACACAATCGCTGGATCCAGGTTGAAAATCTCCCTACCTGTATGCCGCATGGCTGTTATTTATTCCCAATTAATTCCCTGCTTTATTTAGAAAGGATAATCGTAATTTTTGTTTGGGATGATATATATTCTCCAGCTGCAGTGCTCAAGTCATCATGTACTTTACAAATTATAATAAAAATTACACTGAAAATTAACAAAAATAGGTTGGGTTGATGTTGCACGGTTTTACTGAAACAAAGGCAAAACAAGAAAGGAACAAAAACAATCTTTTTCTAAGGTTTTGGCAGATAATTTAGTACCGTGTTTAGTCACTTTAAACTTAGTGCTATTACAAAAATGGTTTTGACAGTTTATACTTTTAAATATCATAAGTATGTCAATGACGGATGTGTGCATGAGTAGTAATAATGGGTTCTTGGAAAAAACGGTTTCACTGAACATTGAACATCCATGAACAACTGATCATCATTATAAATAGCCTGATAGGTAAAGAGACGAATTGATGAACGCTTAAGGTGAAAGGAATTCGACCCCCTAAAAAATTGTGACCAAATGGGAATTACTCTCGAAAACAACGCTTGAAGATGACAGGCACGACGCGCATACATCTACCAAAGCAAGAAATACCGGCTAGTCAATCATTATTAAAAAATTCTGCTTATGGGTGCTTTTGTTTTAGCTTTCCTCCTCCTCTAAAAGAAAGAATGCTAAAAATTGAGGAAGGGGTCAGAAGAGCGCAAATTAAATCAGATTTCACGTAGGATTATTTTCTTAGTTCTGAGTACATTGTATAACTACGAAAAAAAGTGAAAAACAACATCCAACTCATTGTTGTCTCGTTTCCTTCGAGGCTCATTACTTTCCCGATAATGTCGAATTTTACTGCCAAAGCTCACAGATCATGATTGTATTACAGATGTTGACTATCGAAATCTGACTGCATATTTTCGTCTTGCCAACAGCAATGAGTGAATGGAGATTTGATTTAATTTACTAGGGTTATCTACCTTGTCAACACGTAATGTGGGAGGGGAGAGGGATTGAGGCTTTATGGTTCTTCGACAGCCAGGTCATAGGCACGGTAGCACCCATTATTACCTTAACCCATGAGAACTCCACACAGTTGATCGTCGTTGTATGACCGAAAATGTTAGGCCGAACCTTTTATGATCGTTGGCCATTTGACCTCCGGACACTTGACCGACAGGTACATAAGCGTGGGTTTTTTAACTGACAGTGACATTTGATCGTATGGACAGATGGCTGAAATGCTTTTGTGGGGTTTAGCTTTCTTTGGTTCTTAGGCCGTTTTTGTTAGTATTTTTTTATTAGTATTTGAGAGCTAGGAAAGCATCATATTCCTTTCAATGCCTTGTTCCCTCACACAGAAATACCGTTATTTTTGTGTCTATCCTGTTTTTTGGTGTATACACTATTCCTTTCCCCAACCCACCCCTTCCCCCCCCCCCCAAAAAAAGTATTTTTTTAAATTCCTCCTTAGCAAATACCGAAATTCCATTTTTAAAAGCATTTTTGTTTTTTGTGAGCTATTATTTCCATATTTCTTTCAATGCCTTGTTTCCCACTACAACAGAAATACTGTTATTTTGTATTTTTGTGTGTATCTTGTTTTTTGTTGTTTTCCTTCCATAATGTTTTTATTAGTAATTTTGTTGTTGGTGAGTTAGGAATTCCATTATATTCCTTTCGATTCCTTCTCGCCACCCCAACCAAAATAAGTCCGAAATTCCTTTATTTTTAATAGTGCTTTTATTTTTTGTTAGTTGAGAGCTAGGAAGACATCATATTCCTTTCAATGCCTTGTCGTCGCCTCCACCCCCGAAAAACCAGTTATTTTTGTTTGTATCTTGTTTTTCGTTGTTATTCCTTCCCCCTTACTCACCCATCCTGCAAAAATGAAGAAAATAATTTCTTCCAATTAGTCCTTGGTAAATCCCAAAGATTTTTTATCAGTATTTTTGTTGTTGTTTGTGAGCTAGGAATTGTAAAATTTGCCTTTCGATGCCTTCCCCCTCTCCCCAGAGACAAGGAATTTTCTTCCAATTCGTCCTTGATAAATCCCGAAATAATTAGGATACGCTTTTTTATTTTAGTATTTTTTTATTGTAGTTTGAGCTAGAAAAGCATCATATTCCTTTCAATGCATTGTTCAACCACCCAGAACCTCCATTAAGGTTGTTTGTATCTTGCTTTTTGTTGTTATACACATTTCCTCTCCACCACCCTGGAAAAGGGTTAATTTTTTCCAATTCGACCAAAGGATCAAATGTTAGAAAAATATTGAGTTCTCTTACCGAAATTGCAGCTAAAAACAGCTTCAACATTGTAGTATTAAGAACAGTTATTATTGTTCTCATTTTTAATAACTTCGGTACATTTTCTTGTTGGTCTAATGTTACTGTCGGTGATTGTTGTTTCGGGTTTTTGGTCTCGGTCATGTGTCCGTAGGGTATATATTCGTTGGTGTTTTGTTATTTGGTTCTTTTGTTTTCGGTCACTTAGTGTCAGTCATTTGTCCGTCGGTATAGTAAATTTCGGTGAAATGTACATGACTCATAGGCACCAACCCAAGTTAGAGTATAGTGGTACAGGTTGCCACTGCACCACACATTAATGAGATATTAAACAAACCCTGAATCAGATAAGCGAATCGATTTTTAATAATTGTCTATCAACAATTGGCAGCGTTAACAAGTAATCCTATCAAGCTCTTGATGATAGAGTACCTAAATCTTGTTGACAGTGAAATATTCTGCAAAGCGAGTCTTGGCAGGTGACAACAAATTGGGCAATAAGAACAATTACCACCAAACGCAAAAGAATTATTAAGAATTAAAAGGAACTGACTGTCAATAAGAAGTTTAAGACGAATTCATGGAAAATTATCAAGGACTGCCTGGAATTGACCGGGAATAATCAGGCCTATACTAACAATTAAAAAGAATTACCAGGAATTTTAGTAGGATTCTCCTAGAATTTAATGGAAATTAAGCAGAATTTCTATGAATTATTCAGGAAGTCAGAAATTAACAAGGAATTAACAAGATATAAGAATTACCAGGAGTTGCTCGGGAATTATCTAGAATTTACTAAGAGCGACAATTACAACTGTTGGTTCCTTAGCTTGTTTAAAACTCGCCCATCACTGGTTAAACTTGGTAGAGTTTTGTCACAAAAAATTACAACTTGAGCCTTGTGAAGAAGACTGATTAAGTGGATCGTTAACAATGTGTTAAATATGCTCTGTTCTTCTCTCGTGACCCATAAAAAGAGAATAGGGTATAGGATTGAGGTTTAATGGCATGCCAACAGTTAGACAGTTAGTGCCTACCTCAAGTCACAGTGCAGTGGTCCAGCTTACCGCAGTTCCACACATTTCCAGAGATATTAAACAAACCCCAAACTAGGTCTTATCATGCATGTGCACCTCCTGCAAAAACTTAAAACCCCGGACGGAAGAACAGTCATTGCCCAATCAACGTGCTAAGTCTCGTGAAAGATGGAAACAGCAACGAACACTATCAAGATGATGACATTCCACACGCATACGATCGACCGAAAATGGCAGGTGACAATAATGACATTCAGGAAGAAACTCAAAAGGAAACAATGTGTTAGGTTGGTATGACCGAATCGTAAATGGGCCATCACCACATTCTAGGCGAATCTTGCGACAAGCTGAGTGACAAACTTGGACAGTGACTTTTATAGCAAGCAGCATATTGCTGTCTTATTCGTCCCACAAGGCTTGCCAAGCAGCATGCACCCTCACACAAAGAGTTGGAAGGACGTCCGAGGGAACAAGGCTGAGATCCCTTTCGAGAGGACCGGAAAGGGTTCAGAAGGGGATGTAATAGAAATACGTATAGTGACCTTCGTGAACAGAAAACCACATAGCACTAGCTAACAAAAAGCAAAGAGATCTAACAAATGTTGGAAATGCAAAAAGCTTGTTTAGCCACAAAAGATTGTGATATATAAAAAGATGCAATACAAACTAACCAAAGTTTCTTTCCGGACAAATAAACTTATTAGTTTGGTGTATACATTTTTGTATCTCATAACCGTTTGTGGTTAGAATCAAAGTGATGGGTATTTTGACCTTTACAATGAGTTTGATTCGATGACTGTTGTTCAGTCGACCAGATGCTATGCATGTATAAATGACTAGGTCCTAACAAAAAGTCCAATACCAATATTTTTCATGCTTAAAATTGGCATGAAGTTTTAAGTAAACATCCTGCTTGATATCAATACACTTAGAAAAATACAAATAAACAAATATTTTTGCATGTTTGGCCAGAAAATAATTTTGCTTTTGTCTTTCGTTCTTGTAGCTCTCCTGGGTGTGGCCCAGGCCGATCTGTACTTTCGGCCGGGTCAAAGCCAACGTCTGGAGTGCGACATAGTAGGTAAGGAAAAATATATCTTAAATTTGTTTAGATGAAAGTAGCAACTCGTACAAATACTTCTATACCATTTCTGCCTATTACAGTAATTTCTTATTTCTGAAAAAAAAACACGATACATAACCCATTTTTTTTACATAGAAGAATTAAAAAATATCATTATATTACATTTGCTTTACGTAACTCAAATAGCGCCATCTAGCTTCAGTGGTGAACAATGAGAAAATTAAATATATTCTACTGCAGACTAATCAAGTACATATAACAGAATATCCTTTTCTTTAAAAAACGTATGGTCCTCTGCCAAAAAATGTTTTATTGCTGCAGATTAATACCTACATTGATCCCACTATAGGTACGTGAGTTACATAAATTCTATGGCAAAAGTGGGTTGAATGAAAACCCTTTTGCCCTTATTTTTTAAGTCAGTAACACCTTTTTCTGCGAATTTGACTCGATATTGTGTAACTTTCTCATTACTTTGTAATAAACACACCGTACACGTTAAGCACAATTATACACAATTTTAGAGGGTGCTCTAATATGTACTGCTTTCAAGAACCTTTAAAATGGCTGCTTAGTTTACTTGGGTTTACAGCAGTTAAGAAAACAAATGTTCGAGTTAATGTACCTTTCAACTTCTAGGGTTATCTGGCATGAACAGAGACAATTTTGTTAGGATACAGTATGACCTTTTACATGCTACAACCAATGTTAGCACAAACACAGATCTGGAGCAATTATTTAGTAAGACTCGATCGAAGGTAATACACCAATCTTTCTTCTACATACAAACTGTTCTAGTATTGAAATCCCAAATTTATTCAATTTGTTATTGAGCGTTTACCAAGTTCTTCGTATAAAAGTTCTCCTGAATCTAAACTCAAGAAATTTTATCTAATTAGGAGGGAGTGCAACTTCTTTGGTTATCTCAATTCTGACTACTAGATGGCGCCAGCGTCTACAACGTATTTCAGTTACAATCTTATTTCCACTTTTTCTCTGTTATTTTCCAACATAACAGAGTCAAACTTGTTTCTAATGAAAGATAATCGAATTGCCTAGCGAAGTGTGGAGGCAAAAGTTTTTAAATATATTTTTGTACTTTAGAGCAATATTTTAAGGTTGGCTGATTGAAAGATAAATAAAAACTGTAAACGTACTTTCCATCCGATATCTATGAATTAAATCCTTTTCTTCATTAAAAAAGTGTAACTGATTTAAAATTAAACAACAAAATACCATAAAATGCAGGTGTTGTTTGAAAAAAACGTACCTACTCTAATCGGATTCGAATGCAGAACGGGTGTTAAATGTGACGAGGCATGCTCACAAAGAAGTGCTGGATAGCAGTTCCAGCACTCGTCGATCTGTGCGTTCGGAAAACTGAGCCAAATGACGTTTCATATATGTAATTATGTATGGAATGCTATCTACGTAAAACTGTAGCATAATTCATTGAAAATTGCAGCCGAAAACCAATTTTTCCTGTTCTTGGATTGCATTATTTGCCCGAAAGAGTGGGAGAACTAGAAAGTAATAGTATGTTTATGTTCTTGTAACGTGAAACCTGGATAAAAACAAAATCTTGTTCAAAAATAATTTATAAAGGCAGAAAATGCCACAAATAATACTAGGTTAAAAAAAAAACATGCCGCTTTCCGAGGATTAGTCTTATGTCCCCAGAAGTTTTTGTGTTCTGATTTGTCGGGTATTTCATGTTACATTATGATTGACAGGCGGCAGTGGCTAGCAAAGCCTGCAATTCCAATGTGAAATTCTGTGTATTTATTACTTATAATGTATTATTTGTTTCCAGCTGGGGAAATTTGCCCCCCCCCCCCCCACTGACTCCATAGTTTGTCAGTACCACCCTCCCAACTGAATAGTTGCCATTGTAGAATAATTGTCATCCCCCCGATAATTCCACGATTCCGAATAATTGTTCCCCCCCTCCCTCTTATGATTCTGTAGTTGCGCCTCTGCTGAATATTGACGTAACTTTTGGTTCAGGCGCGTCATATCGAAATCCAGCAGATACAGTAGAAAATAACGCACGACCCATCCGACCTGGAAATACTACCGACGAGAATGTTTTTTTTTCCATCTGATGGTATTTCTATTCGCTCTAACGGTAATATTTTCTATCTGAGCGTAGGATTTTTATTCAAACTAGTGGGAATTTTGATTTCTACATAAAGGGAATTTCCCCCATGTTATTAGAATACCTTTCACAGTAGTTACTAATGCTAAGAGCGTCATTTAAAATGCGCTGTAGAGTAGCCTAAGAAAAAATGCAACCGAGAATGCTATACCACGACGGTGGCTGACAGCAGAGCCTCGCCCTCCTCCTCCCGACTCTTTTATATCCGAGACTTAAGCTTGTTTTCTACACATTCGTAAGCGCTTGTTTTAGCGTACTTATTTTCGCCACCGGCCTATTTTTTCCTAGATGTTTTTACGACTGTCATTATGTTGTGACCGAAACTGCAGGAATGCACAGGAAACAAAAGTAATTACTAAAACTAAACACGTATCAACAAATGCAAAAATATGTAAATCTACTTCGGATTAGAAAGAAAAAAAAGAGTGAGGAGGGATATTCTACAAATCAAAGAGGAGGGTAGCCAGTCAGATAACCCTGACCTGGAGTGATTATCTTTCTACAATTTCATAATTTTACAACTGAGGGAGAAAATGGGTCGAAAAGCAAATCAATTTCACACCATACCCATCGAAATTAAGAATAAAGTCGACTGCTAATATAAAATTGAATTTGTCACGGGATTTGTTTTCCATATGGAATGTTTTTAAAAATTGTAATGAAATGTAAAGGATATAACCAAACTCAACCATTTGCTATAAAAAAAAACGTATTCGGTGGCTAGAGTGGATACACGAAGGAATAGAGCGGGCACAGTGGACACTTCCCTTTCACCGGCGCTGCCAGCAGACGCTTACCTCTCTCTGGCACCCCTGAAACAGCACGAAGGGGGGGGGGAGGGCTAGACAGCCGGTCTTTGTATGAAAACGATAAACGTCTCCCCAATCAGAACTGCCAGAAACTCACTTCCGGAGTACACCAAGAACAAACCACTGGCATTATGCAGTCAAAACTGTGGAGGGCGATGCTGTGCGCAAATTTCCTTCTTTGTATTACTTTGTTTTAGTTTCGTACCACTGCATCGAAATACAGGTTTACCTCACTAATAAAATAGTAAGCTAGAAATAAAGCTATTCCGTGGATTACTTTCTTCCTTTGGATTTTTTCCTTTGGATTTTATATCCTCTTGTTTTTCTTTATTTGGTTTTATTTTGCTGGATTTCCTTTGCGGTTTAGCCACGTAACGGACTGGTTCACAGTTCTCAGCACAAAATATTAGTTGCGCCAGACAGAACAAAACATGCAAGCATACAAAAAACATTTTCTAGTTTTGTGATTGAACCTCTACGGATTAGAAAGCCAGAATTTTATTTTATCAAATAAAAAAACAATTCTATCTGACGGGAAAATAAAACCTTTATCTGATGGGGAGAACTTTCCATGTGATGGGTAAAATTCTATGTGACAGGTGCAGACATTTTCTATTGGATGGATCATCGCTCATTTCGACCTGATCGGTTTTCGGTCTGATACAAGGTCATCGAATCTTCTTTTTTTTGTGTGGGTTTGGATTTTCTTTGTAGTACTTTGTTTAGAGAAAGGGGAGGGGGGTTTGTGTGTGTTTTTGCATTGTTTTATTTTATCTCGCAACCGAAAACAACAAATCCTGAACAAAACCTAAACAAATTTCAGTTAGATAATAAGGTGTCTGGCAAGCCCACTTCAATAGGCCTTCTGGCATTGTATTATTGCGTCCCTTGATACGTCCCTTGATATACGATGGGTTTGCGCTTTGTAGGGCTGGCGAGGAGAGTTGTGGGGGAAGGGGCTTCTTTTTTCACTTGAATGTGGGGAAGCGTAAATGGGGGCATTGGATTGGCGAGTGGGGCATCGAAACTTTGTGGATCATACAGTCTTTCCATTTCACCGAAAGTTCAGCCATGATACAAATGCGGCAAATGAGAATTCCCGTTTCGCCGAATCCCATGTCGCAGAATCAAAATACTCCATAAATGTAATATTGCTGAGGTTAATGAAGCATTCCTAACTGGTAAAAATTTGTAATTAGCCAAAACAGGAGTCAGCGAAACGGGAATTCCCGTTTAGCCAAAAATTAAGACACCGATTAGAATTCGGCGAAACGGCTATCCGATCACACATAGGCCTGGACTGGCCATAGTGCCAGGTTGCCAATGGCACATGGGGCCTCCCGTAAATTTGTATAGGGGCCTTTTTCGAGTTTACAGTTACAAATGAAATTTCTGCTGCAGTTGAATTTTTTTCTCTTTGCAATTTCTTGGTTGCCCTTAAAAACCAGTCATTTTATTGCTCTCTACAAATGACTGAACTATAAAGACAGCATTAAGGCCCGGGCCCCCATCCCCTGGGGGGGGGTATTTTTGAACCTCGATAATAACACTTTCAGCAATTATAACTTCTAACAACGCCTCAACTTCTGGGGGAACCCCCATGATGTGAGGGTTTACCCGCGGTTTTGAAGTTGTCAGTAACACTGCTATAATTTTTTTCGTACACTTTCTAGCAAAGCCTTGCCTTCTGATTCCTTGGCTCAGGAGGGTCACAACATTTTTGACCTTAAATGGGGAGGTTAAGATTTTGTCAGGGTTTAGGAGGGGGGGAGGGAGATTGAAAATATAATGGTTACATTTTCATTTTGTCCGTCCCCTCCTCCCGGCCATAAATAATGACCGGGTCTCATAAGCTCGAATAATTTCACCTACAACCTATCCCCCCTCCCCAGCGTTCTGTTGGGGACCTTTTTAACGTCATGGCACTTGGGTCCCAGGGCTGCCATTCCGGGCCTGATCACAGATTTGATTCCCCCTTTCCAAAATATTGACTGGTCCCTAAAACCAAGGAGAATGAACTACAGAGAAAAATATAGCAGGAAAAATGAGAACGGAAAAAAAAGGCGAAGGGCAAAAGGACAAATAAAACAATATCGTCTAAAAGGATCGCGAAAGCCACTCACGCAAAAAGAGCTGCTGGAATTGTGTAATTTATATATGGGACTACTACTCTCCCATTTTTTGATTTGTAGAACACCCCGCCTCATACTCACTTTTTCGTTCTAATCCGATTACAATAGACAACCTGTGTTACAAATTCCAGATATATATTTTTGTCGATTTTACAGTTACAAATGAAATTTCTGCTGCAGTTGTTGTATATTAGTTTGGGAGAAGTATTAGAGCAATGGAGCGCAATCTAAGTCAATATATGGAAGCACAATCACATCTACCTGCTATACTAGGGACAGTTTTACGTCGACCGCGTGTGAAACGTCATTTGTCTCAGATTTCCGAATGCACAGATCTGACGAGCGCTGGAACTGCTATCCAGCCCTTCTTTGTGAGCATGCCTCGTCACATTTAACACCCGTTCTGCGTTCGAATCCGATTAGAGTAGGTACGATTTTTTCAAACTACACCTGCATTTTATGGGGTTTTGTTGTTTAATTTTAAATCAGTTACACTTTTTTAATGAAGAAAA
>JAHWFP010029691.1:0-18299 GCA_023313725.1 Lithobius niger
CCCCCAATGTAATGAGTGTTGGCGACCTCAATTTTAAAGCCACGGTGCAGCTGACACCGCTGGGTTTTGACCTCCCGTGTTTCGTCGCCCGGCTCTGTTCTGGCTCCTTTCCCACCTGTTGTGCCGGACATTCCTGTAGGAGTCTCTTATTTAATAAGTTCTCCTATGGGGGACTGTGTTATGGGAATTGCAGGCTTTCTGTGAAAATTTTCATGTCGCTGTTCGTGATACTGTGCAGGAAAAATTTGCCGAGAGAGATGCGCTCAGGCCAAGATGGCAGGTACCATTGTGTTTGTTGTCAATGCTGTAGGCAACGCAAGTACGGACGATCCAGTGAACAATACTTTGCCCATCATTTCCCAGACTTCGACTGTTCGCCAGTTCACCTGTTCGTCCACACGCGTCTGCTTCATCTGTTGTTGGTGGTTCGTTGAGTTTCCCCGGCAGTTCAATTCGTAGCGCGCCTGCTGCTTCAGCATCACTTCGCTCTGTAATTAGTGACATCATCGCTCCAGCCAAGGCTCATCTTCGCAAGGCTGCATCGTTAGTCAAGACCAAGGTCAAAGCACCGTCGCACTCTTCGGAAGAAGAGAAAAGCTGCGAAATATGTAGGCATACTTATGTCTCTTAGTCCATTACTGTTTGAACAAAAAGGCAAAATATACATAAGTGACACCCCCAAATGTAGTTAATCGTGGTACAATCGAAAAGTATGCCGTTGATGAAATTCAAGGCCTATCAGTGGTAGAAATGTCGCTAATGTTGTGGATGGTGATATTAACGTTAATTTGCGTCTGGCTATGGGTCTAGAGTTGACTGTGGCTAATACTAATCTGTCTTGTTCCACTCATCACTTATCCCCTTCGGGGTTTTTGGACGATGCATGTAAGGTGAGCACAGCAACTCAAGCATGTTCGGACGTAGTCTCCGAAGGTGGCATGCTTCTGGTTCGGGTATAATTTACTCCGGTGGTGAACCTCGAACGACACATACTTTGAGAAGTAGGACTACTTCGCCGTTGAATATTGTAAATCTCCACGAGTCTTAAACTTTGCTTAGAGTGTCAGCATGTTCGTTCTGTATTAGTTAGGCAATCAATGTTACGGACAGAATGGGATCGCGGCATCTCCTCCGAAGGTTTTGTCTGTACATGGTGGAAAGTCTGTACACAGTGAATTATTAGTGCGCAGTGAAATGACAATACACAGTCGAACTTTGGTGCTCTATCAATTTGTACACATAGGAACGCGCCCTCGGGACTTCGCCACTTTCCGCGGACAAGATTTCGGCGCTTCGGGATGTTGGTACTTTGACCCTTCGTCTCATTCCCATATCGCCTGTTCGCCCACTCGCTCGTCTACCGATATGAAGGACTCGTGTTTTGCCTGAATTGGATGATGTTTCCGGTGCTTTGGAAGAGATTGAATCTCCCCACCACACACACACACACACACAAAATGAGCTAACGCGGTACGGACCCTAACAATTGCTCGGATGATGACTGCAAGTCAGGATAGGAAGAAGATATTTATGGGAAAATAATGTATTTTTTCCTTGGAAACAATTCGCTCGTTCCATTCTCCATTACCTGCCTGGAACTTTTTGTAAAGAACAGCTTGTGCCCGTTGTTAACTCTGTGTATCCGCAACGGACAACCTTCGCCAATTCTGACTCTGTCCGTGCTCCGTCTCAACATTTGCTTAATGTCAAGTGATGTTTTGACATTGTTTGGACGTAGAAGGACTAGGAAAGGGGAAGCATCACTTTTGGTGGGTCTACCGTTCCGCCTCATGACCTGAAGAAACGCAATTTGTTTTACACAGTGTCTGGATTGGGTGCTCTCAAACGTGCACGTTATCGTACCTTCTTTGAGGCTGAGTTTGTCACTGACCACGCTGCAATGGAACGTGATTCCTACCTTGCTGTTCCACCCTTGATTAAGACTCCGATTGGGCAATTCAATGTCCACTGCGGCTCTTCGGCGTGTACATGGCAGAACCAGCTGAATCTAAGACTGATCCTATGTTGGAGTATTGTTTGCAGCTAATGAATCGTGCTTCTTCATTCCAGGAGGACTCATATAATTGGGTGACCCTTTGTGTCTCTTCGATTGCTTCTTTGGTGACTTTCCTGGACCATCTGTTCCAGTCAGGGTTTCAGTCCGTCGTTAACTCTGTTCTGACTTTCATTGGTCCTTCTGAAGCCAACAACAGCAAGGTGATATCTCAGGTCGTGCACACCTTCGATAACCTTCGACCACGAGTCCATCGTCTGTTACCCTCTTGGAACCTTCCTTTGGTGTAGTCCGGTTTAGTGGTGATCCCTTAAGAGCGAATCCACAAAGCATCGTTGCTACATTTGACCCAGACAACAGTGTTTTGGAGGCTATGGCCAAGGCGGCTCATCAAAGCGAGTTGGCTGCTTTTCCAGGGATTAGTCAAAGGTGACTGTCTCTTCCTGTGGAATTCCAGGCCGAGAATCGGTGTCTGGATGAGGCTCCACTTCTGGTGGTAATCAAACCCTTGGCCCTGCTGGTGGAGGTTTCATGCTGCACGAAAAACCTTGTAAAAATGGAGAGCGTCACGATGTAACTGTTGAATATTGCCAGGATTTTCATAACCAGTGTTAGTTTTACACCAAATTTTGTAGAGGCAAATAATGTCTTTGCCTTCTGCACGATATATGCTTATATAGCCCTTAAATAACGAACGATGTCTCCAAGCAAATTGTGCCTTTCAAGAAGGATTGAATTTTGCTCATTGCATTGGTATTTAAAACCCACATCTTCACACCTTCATCCTGTAATGGAAGATTTTGAAATACTGCCTACCTCTAAATTTCCATTACTACTGATTTTGTGCAGGAATTTCTGTAGCCCCGGGTGTTGATTTGCAAAAAAGAATTTGTGAATCTTATTTCGAATTACTGATTGTGTAAATTGTGCCGAATGGTCATGTGATCACTGACACCCTTACGGGATTTGGGCTTCTTACCGGGAGATCAAAGGATGAGTCTTCTAACGCAGAAGGCCAAACAACCGAGCCAAACAGTCCAGGACCTTCGGAAAGCATCCCCGCAGAGGTCTCCTCTGGCTGTAAAATTGAACTTGCCGATACCAAGCATTTATAGGCAAGTCAAGGACCGCGTTCTCAAATAGGTGTAAACAATTTGGTAAATCTCTTTAGCTTGGCTGCCTAAAATTCGTTGTGAACGCTTCCGTCTAATGTAGTCACCAGGCTATAAAAACGGCACAGTGGGGCGCGCCACACTGGAAGCAGACGGCGCCATTGTTTTGCTAGGCAGCATGACCAAATTACAGACTAAATGATGCGTCCTTTTTTTGTCTCAAAGATTTACGAATGTCGAAAGCATCTTAGTATTAAGAAATCAGTTTAGCATGGCATCTGCTGTGGAAAGTGAATCGATTGACTCTCAATGTAATCGCAGCCATTATGCTATATTTGGAGACGAATGACTAACTTGTGTGCGCAATTCAAGTCTTAAAAACAATACCTATCCTGTTCTGCTACTGAGAAAAACTTGTCAAAATCATGAATTGAAAATAGTCGCCAGGTCACTTTTGTAAATTGGAAAAAAATTACCAGAAAAGACCAAAGCAAGCTTTGCAATTGTGTGTTTGATTGTTTACAGACTCAACTCCTTTCCTCCAAGCAGTCCAGACTGCCTTATCGGCACGACTCATGAAGATGCCCGATAAGTTTTCTGTCACATCTTTACTAGATACTTGGGTAAGTAAGCAAGACTTTTTTTTTTACGAATAGAAGAAATAAAAAACTTGGTTGGCGTTGAATGAGAGCTGATACTACTGTACTGATACTAGAGCGAAATAAGTTTAACCTTGTGTTACTGGCCAATCACATGTTCTCCATATAATCCTTGCTCGCTGTGTTACTTTTGGGATATACCTTCTACCGTCACTTCCAGTTCCCTACCTCGCTTCCTGCCACGCGTCTAGCTTCCACTGTCTTTACTGCCGTTGGCACGGCTAGTTGGAAAAATTTTAAGCGTGAGTCAAGTGTCACGAGAATTTGAACTGGATTATGGCATCAACTGCTATTAATGCTTCATGCCAAAGGAGAATCAAGAGCTCGGCATGTGGATTACCCATACGGAGCAAGTTGTGGTGAATTCGGCAAGAAAATCAACTGGAGAAATTTCAAGAAAATGGCGGCGACGTGAAACCGAAAGTGACAGGAAGATCTAGCGGCGCGGCCATTCGGTGGAGGAGTTTAGAGGAATCGTTTGCTAAATTACCAGCTATATTAGGTAAGGAAAAATGCAAAACGGTCGAATTGCAACGTGCGTTGCTTAGAAATGATTTTTTGTCATTCTGACGATATTCTCGACACGCGTCCAAGGAGAGATATGTTATGAGATACCGAGCCGAGAATTCCGTCAATGTGACGAGGCGCTTAATAGTTATCCAGTTATTTCTGCCAGCAATCAAGGCGAGGCGTTTGGTTATGAAAATAATTCGTAAAGAAATAAACCAATGTGGCACGCGCCGCTGGGTACATCGCTCTCGAGGCAAAGGCGTAGAGAGAAAGATATGTTTTGGGAAAAATTTTGGTAATGATTGGCGTTACCCGATTGAGTTGGGGGAAGATTGGCACGGGCCAGGTGTAAATACGAATGATACGGGCATGGGTGCTAGCGCAGAAATGGTCGTCTGGAAGTGTGTTTCGATAATAATTCTGTTGTTGAAATTATAACGGTAGAGCAATATTGTCAGATGTCGGGGCTAGCGCAGCCTAATGTTTATATTGTCAGCGCGCGCGCTGCCTTCCGGGGTAGCGATCAGAGAGATTGGTTTGAACTTTGAGACTATTATTAAACAAGATGGCGCCGGCCAGGTGGTCGGGCGGCCGACAGACGTTGGAGAAGAGTCCGTGGGAAACGCCTTTGTCGGGTGAGTAGCTTCTTAAAATTAATTGAAAAGGTAACAACGTTTTGTTCCGAATCACAAACGATGTAAGAAATACGGCATGAGCCGTGGCAATTCCGCAAATGTTGCGAGGCGTTGGGTGTTGTGATTCCACAACTGTTTCGAGGCGGGGGTTGAGTTTCCGTATTGAAATTGTTACAATATATATATAGATATCTATCGAAACAAAAACAGTTCCGCACACTCGAGCGAGGCGAATATATGAGGAAAAAAGTTCCGTAGACGAGTACGACGTTGTCAGGCTGGCTCGAGCGGAAAGATTGCCAAATGCAAATTATAATGCAAACATGTTTGCACTAGGGATGTGCGATACTCGAAAAATTCGAGCCGAGCCGAGTATGAAACTTGTACTCGAACTCGGCTCGCTGCTCGCGTCCATACTCGAAAAACTCGACTCTGGCGAAAATGTGATAACTTTGTCAATTTTTGACCGATTTTGACATTCCAATATACCAAATCGATCGTCTCGACGAGAGCTTTCCAGTGGTGCAGATTAAAAGTCAATATCTCAAACCATTTTCAAGTTATATCCTTAGAACTGGAAAACCATGACCCAAACAGTCAAATAAGCACCATCTTTGTTCCTATTATCTAAACAAATTACAGGGAAAATTGCAAACAAAATATTTCCATCAAATACTCGAACTCGGCTCGATACTCGATTCTTCTATTGCAAACTCGGCTCGGCTCGACGCGAATTAAAATTTTTCTACTCGCACATCCCTAGTTTGCACGATGACTGCCGAATGGATGGCAGCAGGCTTGGTGGGCCGTGAAGGTGCTTGGAGGCCAATTGGGGCTTCGCCATGAATTATTTGTATGTAAACTTAGCGAGTGTGGACTTGGACCTGCGTTGTGTGCCACGTTTTCGTCGTGGGGTAACCCCCCAACCTTATTTGCCAGTATACCTCCTGGTCGTGCCCCCCCCCCCTCCCCCCTCCCTGCCGGTATGTCAGACGAGACGATTAATTCGAGAACAGAGCCTGAGAAAAATGTGCAAGAAGGGGTGATTGACGTGGGTGCAGTGGTGTCGTTGGTTTTATATCACCGATATTCCGGGGGGGGGGGGATTGTTCATTTCAGATTTATTTAAATCTAAAAAGGTTAGGCGTACATGTGCTGGTAATGTATATGGGCACATCGGTGGTAATGCACAGTTAGGAGTCGGTTGGTTTTCTGGCGAAACTTGTCGTGTCACAAGTTTGTTATAGCGGTTCCTTACGGAAGGGCAAGGAGACACATGCTGTTCTCCTAGCTGGGTGTTCTGCACCAATTGGAGTGCTTCCCTTCGGTTTTGGGCGTCGGCTCGGAGTGTGTTCATGACTTTTACTTCGGCGTTGCGCCGCTTGTCTTAGGCTAAAAGGTGTGTTCGTCTTCACGTACTTAGATGATTTGCAAACATGTTGGGGCGCTCAATGATGCGAGTACGTTGGTGTTTGAAGCACATGTTGGGAGTGCTAGCGAGATTGGGGTTCTCGCCACAGTACAAGAACAGTGTATTGGTTCCCACGCAGCGGTTGCTGTTTGTAACAGGTGTTATGGTAGCCTTGCAGTGGGGGCGCTTCATGCTGCCAGATTGCAGTTGAACAAGTTGGTAGTTGCGAATCATCCACAAGTGGTAGTCTATGAAGTTGGTGATAACGAGTGGGGGTTTGCCTGAGGGCGTGTCTTATATGCTAAAAGGGGCTCATTCCACATGCGATTTCTGCAAGCGATTTATTGGCATGGGACAGGGCAAAGGCCCGTGGTGGTTGTTGAACAGAAAGAGGGCCTCACTAGGCCTTGCTCTGCTGGCCGACGGTGTTGGGTGCAAAGGCGTACGCCAGTCATGGGTGCTACCAAGGGCTGCATCAGTACTTTTCACCGATGCATCCTACGTTGACAGCGGGTGTAGCTATTCCGCAATTGCAGTTAAAGGGTCTAGCAATTCAATGAGTTGCTGGTGCTGCGCCACGGGAGAGAATCTATTCCAAAAGTAACACAGCAAGGAAGGATTATATGTATGAGAAATGGTGATTCTACCAGAGAACTTGTTCTCACAGGAGCATCGAAGTTCTCAGAGTAGAATCTGACGAAGCTGTTTTAGTTTCATGACCCGCTCGCCTCCACTGGCACAGGTCTGGGTCACCAGCACTGGGGAAGCGACAGTGGAAGCTACACGCGTGGCAGGAAGCGAGGTAGGGAACCGAAAGTGACGCTTAAAAATTGCATAAATTGGAGGAAATTTTAAGCAAATGAACGAAAAAGAAGTGCCGATTGGTAGAAGGGCTATCCCAAAAGTAACACAGCTTCGTCGTATTCTACTCTGAGAACTTCGATTCTCCTGCGAGAAGAAGTTCTCTGGTATATTCACCATTTTTCGATAATTTTGCCAAAGATGTACCAATTTTGATGTGCAGTTTTATAAAAATTTTAATTGTTCGAGAGCTTTTGAATGTTGCGAATTCTTGTCTGCAGATGTAATTTTTTACAACTTTGATTTTAATTGACAACAAATGTCAATATCTTAAAATAGCTTTTAGTGTGAGAGCTTAGTTTTTGATCTGCTCTACCTTGTGTTCTAAAGTAGAGCACAAGGTATAGCAGTCTCACTACCATGTCCTCGTGCACCAGAGAGTGAGCTGTGAAGGTGAACGAAGTCACTGCCGCTAGATGGAGTCGTGGTATTTTCGTTCACTTTTCAGTCGGTGTTAGTGCCACTTTAAGAAGACCAAGGGCTTTTCAATGTCTTATTTAAGCACGGAAATTGTCAGAAATTGTATCTGTCAGCAAATGACAAGCGGTAGCTTATTTTAGGATGCTTTAAGCTGTATAAAATTGCGTGACTTTTTTAGGAAAAAAGGCTACTTCTACTTCGCAGAACCCTCCTCACTGAGTTACAAGATTGGGATGCTTCCCAACTGCACGGCGCTTTTAACTACGTCACTTCCGTTCCCACTCCACTATCCTCTCACCTGCTTGAGTCTCACCACTCTTTTTCTTGCCGCTGGCACAAGCAGTCGTGATCTGGTGTCACAATGATTGTCTGATTTTCGAAGTACTCTTTTTTTTTTTTTCCATTGGTTGCGAAGGTTTTTCGACGGCCGTTGTGGAGCAGCACCATTTTTATTAATTACTAGATGTTGGCTCTGCCGTCGAGAGTTTTTTTCTGTTTTGATTGGCGGTAAGTGGAAAAGAATAATTGAAACACGGTTGCGAGTCTATTCCGAGAGAAAATGGCGGCCTGTGTGGCGATGTAAATTACTTAGGTTTTGGTTGGAAGCCCGTGAGGTGATGGAGTATGTTTAGGTAGGAACGTTGCATGAAGTGATGAAATAGTAGAACTAAATTGGTGAATATGTATGACTAACACGAAAAGTGGTTAAGAAGGACTGCTGAAATGTGCCTTGCTGAGTGTGATAATGTAATGAGATAGGCACAAGTTGAACAGTACAAGTACGAGAATGTGATGGAGTTGGGCCTTACCCAAATATTGCTGGAGACGATATCCAAGGTATGCATACCTGTCAATTTTTTCACATAAATCTTAAATTCACAGAAAACATTCGGGGGGAAAAAAGGTGTGCTATCACTGGGTTACAGTGGACCGTATGTTTGTTTGGGCACATAATGTTCAAGTTCTTTATAAAACCGGGAGGCTGAGGGAGCGGCTAGTTGGTGGAACGAATTGAATTGGAAAAAGAGAAATCGTACACTGGCAATCAGTCCGTTCGGGGCACGGTCACCATGCTTGAAAAACGCAAGAGATATTGCACATGGGGGGTTGGGGGGAGTGAATGGACGTGATAGAGCGAGTGATATATGGAGAGGTGGAATGTGGGGCCCCCAAATGTTGTCATTAGCTGGACGACTGAATCTGTGTTATCAGTCAGGCGCTGAAGGCCTTCAAATGAGTATGTTATGGTGCGAAAATGATGGTAAATGGAGATGAAGTCTGCGGATGGTAGACTCGTTAGGGCCTGACCTGGGAACAACGACTCGAAGGGGCAATGTTTATTAGGTCTGGGGAAGAGTATGGATATTCATGGAGATGGATATTCATCAGCACGGCCTTCTTTCGGATGTGGTGTTGAATACCCAGGGATTCGAGGCACCTTAAATGTACGTCTCTGTTGGAATTTGAAACGAGGAGTGTCTCCATGCCATCCCAGCAAGTGCTATGCTTCATTTCTGTGTGGTGAACTGCAATGTCGTTTTTCTCCACTCGATTTCTTGTATCTGCCGTATGTTCTCAAAGTCTCGTATGGATTCCCTTTCTTGTCTCTCCCACATACACGGCGTCACAGTCACCACATCACACACGGTACACAGCTTCTCTGGTGTCACACACACTACCAAGGACCATCTCTTCACAACTCCCCTTGCGAGTTGACTGCTGAGGCTGGGTCACATTCCTTTTTCATTGGAGGTGGTCGTTCAGGTTGAGCATTCTTCACATAGGTCTCAAAACCATTTTTGCGCAACCCTTGTTGGATGCCATGACTTTTCGATAAGTAAGTCGTACTCGTGGCTTTTGCTGCTCACCTTCTTCTGTGCCTTTCACAGCTCCTCTAACTTTTCTTTGTTGGTCAATCCTCATTCCCACAGCTCTCTGCACAATTTGGTTCAGAAAACCATTGGTATATCCAAGTTGAATGTACTTGGTTCTGGTCTCGTACAAGTGTGGTCTCGTATGGCAACACCTTGATTCCTTCGCTAAGACCTCGTTTCCGAATCTGAAGATGTGGAGAAGGTTCGTCGATGACGTTGTCACAATCCTGAGAAGTGGCGAGGCAGAGAACACAATAGCTTTAGCTTTTGATGCGCATCCAGCTTTAGCCATGACACCAGAAGGAGACAGGGACAATTTTGCTAGATAAATTCCTAGGTTCTTTTACACTCCACAATCAACATGAGCACGAGACATCACAGGGCCTTTCTCTTCCCAAAACTGCCAGGAGTGGCTGAGGCGGGTTTCGAACACGGGACATCTGGTACAAGAGACGGTAATGCTAACCATCAGGCAGTCATGCCCCATAGAAGGGGATCAATGTCACTTAAGAAGAGGAGGATGACGGCCTTCCTGGATGTGATGCTTTCCCTACAGCAAGGTGGGTGCATCCAATGCCACCCCTATTCAAAGCCAAAAGCTAAATAAATACAGATGCAAACCTATTTACATTGCCGTTTGGACTTAAATGTTAGACTGCCTGACCGGGGAATTGAACAAACGACCTTTGAAACCAAAGACCGAGGTTCTACCGCTGAGCCATACTGGGTTCGATTCCCCGCTCAGGCAGTCTGACATAGGAGTCCAAAAGGCAACTTCAATAGGTTTCCATCTGGATTTATTTAACTCTTGTTGAGCCTTTGGCTTTTCCGTCCTTGATCAAAGCCAAAAGCGACGGTGGATGGAGATCCCGTTTACATCAGGACACCCAGTAAACCAACTCAAAGCAACTCTTACAAGTTCATAAGAGTTGTAAGGCATTCGAGCACTCTGAGCCTGGCGAGACCACACTTGTACGAGACCAAAGGCAAGTACATCAAACTTAGATACCTTCCTGGTTTTCTGTACCAAATGCTGATGAGGGCAAAAAAAAGACAAAAAAGAAGGTGAGCCCCGAGTAAGACTGACTTACGTAAAGGGATGGCATCCAACAGGTGTTGCACAAAAATGGCTTTAAGTCCTACGTAAAGAATGCTCATAACTTAAAAAGACCACCTCCAACAAAAAAGGAATGTGACCCACCCTCAGTAGTCAATTGGATGGTGAATGAGGGCGTGCGTGAAGAGAAAGTCCTTGGCTGTGCGTGAAGAGAAAGTCCTTGGCTGTGCGTGACACCATAGAAGCTGTGTGCCGTGTGTCATGTCGTGACTGACGCCATGCATGTTGGAGAGACAACAGAGGGAATCCGGACAAGAAAACGAGTGGAGAAAAACAACATAGCAGTTCACCACATGGAAAAGAAGCAAGCACTTGCTGGGATGGCATGGAGACACTCCTCGTCTCAAATTCCAACAGAGTCATGTTTCTAAGGTGCCTTGAATCCCCTGGGTATTTAACACCACTTCCGAAAGAAGGCTGTGCTGATGAATATCCAGGCACCATCTATCGCAGCAATCAAGTTCGTGCTAAAGAGAAATTTTAGCAAAAAATTGCAGGACAGGTGGAAGGCCGGCCTTCCTACTACAGGAGGCTGCGACAGACTGGCAAATTCAAACAATGCGGAAGTGCATGCGAAAAAGTAACACATAATGTTACAGTGTGCCTGATGAAGATATTCGTAATGCGTATCCTATTAACAGTAATGAGGACTATCGAAAATTTGCGAGATATTGTTATATCTTTTAAGTTTGAAATTGTACATAACCAAGTGATTTATTTATGTTGTCTCAAGTCTTTCAAATTAAGTCGTTCAACGTTTTTAAGATTGTGGCACTAAACTTTTGCTTAAGCATAAATGGAAACAAGGAACTGACGCAATGGGAAAGTATTTAGTGGAATATAGTCACATAGTGTGTTACTGTGTCTTGCTTTTAAACTATGCAACAACTGAATCCTCGACAAGGTACGTGTAAACCTAATGCAATGTAGTCTCTAAACTTGTAATTTTAAGCGGTGCGATTTTGTTGGTTTTATTTTTCTGTGGGGGATATGAATTGTTAGTCAGTTGTTATAAAACTAACAGCAATTAACAACCTCTAGTGAAGTGAGACGATGCAAGCTGAGCGAACAAAGCAAGAACTGCAAGAACCGTAACTAATTTGGCCATCATAGCGTCTACACAAATTTGTGTTGTTGTCTCATGTAGATTGAATTTCTAAAAATAAATGCTTGCCTTTTTGTTATTGCCTCCCTCCATTATTTTATCGTCGGTCAGATTGTATCCCAACAAAACTGATCCCAAGGGCCAAAAATGCTAGAAATATGGTAATCATAGCCTTGTTTCATTACATGATTTCATATGTTTCAGGAAATGAGTGTAAGGCAAGCGTGCACCCCTCGTGCCACTGTGTCGTCTACAACTAAGTGACTTGTTCCAAAAGAACTTTCCAAACCACTGCCAAAGACTTTGCATATTATTGCCGAGAAGTATACTGCATCTCCAGACTGCTATGTGTTAAATTTATTTGCCTTGACTAGCATAATAATTATGCTGTCTTGTATAGTAAAGCCACTGCCAATTTCAGAGACTTAATGTATTTAAGTATTACTTATTATTTGGAAAAGCCTCACCTTGGAATCAAGGGCCTTTCATACGTCGAGGTTACACTTTTTTAAAGAATTGTTATTATGTTTTAACTGTGAATCACGTACAGAGTATGATTTTGAAACTCGATGGTCTACTGCAAGCTAATAAAGATATGATTGTTGAAGGTGTTAATTTATGTTGTTTGTGCACATTTATGCCACAGATTATTACAAATTAGTTGATTAAGAATAGTGAATTATATTTGCCGTCAGTTTAATAAGTGTTAATCGTTATACATAAAAGTAAATAATAGTGTTTCTTACTATCTACAAAATGATTTCCCCGAATATAAGACTATTTTTTTTCAAATTTTGTTTCATTAAAAGAGCAGCATCCTCCTATACCCATAACCAAGAATTTATAGAACCCCTATGAATTCTCGTCGTAACTCATAATTCATAACTTGGTCAAATTTTTTCCGATTTTGCTGTTTGAATACACCACTTGAATAATTTTTTCGAGAGCTATCCAATGGTGCTAATCTCAAGCTATTTGCTTAATTAGTTTATGGATTATTTAGCAAAAACTAAATATATTTTGAAATTGGCCTCAGTAAGCAGACCAAAAACAAAGATGTTATTGCAATTTC
Source organism: Lithobius niger (assembly GCA_023313725.1). Lineage (NCBI taxonomy): Eukaryota > Metazoa > Arthropoda > Chilopoda > Lithobiomorpha > Lithobiidae > Lithobius > Lithobius niger. The sequence goes on from JAHWFP010029691.1 coordinate 12,791, forward strand.
GGGCTTCAAATCTATTACTACCAGGTCAATTTACTAGTATACAAACTATTAAATGTAATGTAGTACCAAGCCTCATGAAACGCTTGCTAAGCCTCCCGTCTTATAATTGCAGCCATTTATTTCTTAGGAATATGTGAGCCCAAAAATACTATATGTCTTATATTTGAGTTGGCTTGTGTTTGGGGAAATACCGTACTAACCTTCAGTACTATGTGATAAAATTGCTTATGTTATGAGTTTCGATGTTCAAAATTAAATAACTTAATTTGTGTATTATTATTCATAACTCTTTGTAATAAGTTAGCTTCCCGCTAGATGGTACTGCCTTCATTCCATCATAATGTAAGGAGCGCCACCAATGTTTCCCATATCGCTTTTGGGCACGGTGGTGTATAGACTGTGCCGCTTTTCAGTCGTTAGTCGCTAACGCTCAAAAATTGCATCAACAAAACCCATTTTAAGATGCCATCGCTTCACACAACTTCCCGGAGTACACCTTTCACATGATGATTGGAGAATTTCTTCCTTCGCTCGATAAAGCCGTGAATGTAATTTCTAAGTGGAAAATGCATACCTTGTTCTCTGCATGACGATTCTGTTATCGCACGTTTTATTTCTACTTGGAAGGAGCAACTTAACAGGCCTGCAAGTGTTTCTACCTTTTCCTACTTTTCCTACTTTTTTCTTCCAATTCGTACTTTTCCTACTTTTTTCTGAATTTTCCTACTTTTTCTCTAGACAATAATATGCTTAAAATATAATTTTCACTACAGCAAGCTTTGATTGAGAAAGGCAAAAAAGTATTTATACAGGCGCTTTGAGTACGCGAAAATAATGAAATCTAGCTATGTTAGTGGATTTTGTTGTGCAATTTGGTCGGTTAACTTGGTCTGGTAAACACAGCGTTTGTTACGTTGCTACTCTGAGCCGTCGTAGCATCAATATTGTGCAGGTCCGTCTGCCATACTGTTTTGCAGCCAACCAAGCGCGAGATTATCCCAACACGAAGGAAGGCCAATTCAAAAAGGAGAGAATTGCAAAGTCTGAAATTTTCTGGCTGCTGGAATTATGTCACGCTGACTATTCATTTGCTTCCTGTGAAGGTACTTAGGAATTATTTTCCGCAATGTTTCCGGACTCTGAAATAGGTAATCACTTTTCAATGTGCCGCACGAAGGCTTCGTACATAGTCTCCGATGGTTTAGGCCCATATTTTCATGAAGAATTGTGTAAACACATGAACAACAGTTCTTCTGGTTTTGTCATTCAGTATGACAACACCACAACACACCAAATAAAAAAGGAGTTTGACTATCATAAGGTACTGGTCGGAGCAGGAAGAGGCTGTCTCCGTTAGGTATTGGAAAGCAGTTTTGATGGGCCATGGGCTTGCAACTGATGCGTCAAAATCTATACTACAGGTTCTTAAAGAATCAGGTTGTCAACTTAATGTTTCAAAATTACTTGCTCTTTCTAGTGACTGTCCAAATGTAAACACAAAGACTTACAAGTGTGTTAACCATGAGTTGAAAAACCGGGGACATCCAGGACTACTACCTTTGCTTGCTTGCAATATTCATGTGGCACACAACGCCTTCAGAGCTAGGCTGAATGAGTATGGTGAAAATGCAGAACTTCTTTCGATTGACTTATTTGGTTCAAAATGAGTGCCTGTCACAGAGAAGATTTTGCTGCTTTGAAACTTGCTATGGACATGAATGAAGGTAATTTTATACGACACGTAGAAAGCAGATGGCTCACTCTGCTCTTCATAGGATTGTCAAATTGGCCTACTTTGCAACAGTACGTCCTACAGGATTTGGCTACAAAAGCAAACAAGTCTACTCTGGCATCAAGTTGATATAAAAGAATATGCAAAACCTTGACTCGTGAGACATTGATTGAGATCAAGTGCCTCGAATCAGTCGGTCCAATTTTCAATGCATTTCTTTTGTTCTGTCAAGGAGAAGGTGCGTTGGTGCATCTTCTGCATGAAAAAATGGACGAAACCGTGGTGTCCTTAATGTTAAGATTCCTGAAACCGGAAGTTGTGAAGGGAAAAACCGGAAAAGACTTGCTACATGTAGACGTTTTAGCAAAAGAAAATCAGGTAACCCCTAAGCCAGATGGAAGTTGAAGCCCCAACAAAAGCTGCTTTCAAAAATAATGCTAAGGCCATTAAAAAAAAGAAAAGTTGGTTCTCAGGCCCTGCCGCACCAATTTTTTGACGGGAAATAAAAAGAAACGACGCGGCAAAGATAGCAGTTACAGAACAAATATAGCCCTTATTGAGAAATTGAAATATAAAATTACCATTCTTATCGTTAAGTAATTGCATGGACACGTGGTAAGAAGCATTAAGGGGCAGTATTCTTTATTTTACCCAAACTAAAAAAATAATTCCCCAAAATGTACGGAAAAATAGGGTCGAAAAATAAAAAATAAAATTCGCTGCCCGCACAGATTTCTTGAGAAAAATGCCCGAGAACCAACTTTCTTTTTTTAAGTGGCCTAATTTACTGTTGCATAACATGAAAAAGTTTTACGTCACAGTGGTGCAGTATTTGGTAAGTCATTTTTCGGTTGACAGTAGCTTCCTGAAAGACTTGAAATGAATGGAAACTATACCAGCTGGAGGAATCTATTACTTCTTCATGGTACATGAAAGAAATCTCAGAAGATAAATCCGCTGTTTACCATAGAATAGACTACTACTGGAACCTTGTTTTGAAAATCAAGTTATCTGCTGGTAGTTAAAGTTCCCCACATTAGACAAGCTGTCAAAAAGCTTTCTGTGTTTAGCACACGGCAATGCAGAAGTGGAAGAAGTTTGTCAGATAATAAAAGGACCGTTTCACAAGATAGAGCTTCCCTTGCACCTAAGACAATCAATGGACTCCGAACAGTGAAGGACGCAGTCGGGAAGTATGGTGGCGGTAATCCGTCTGCAGTTCCTGTAACAAAAGCTATGCTAGAAGCTAGAACTTATGCGCATAGTCAGTACCAAAAACGTCTACAAGAGGACAAAGAAAAGGCTAGGCAAAACATTTAGGTAGCACAAGAAACAGCTAAAGCTGAAAAAGAACAAGTAAGAAAGAAATTGGATGAAGTACAACAACCCTTGTCAAATCGGACAAAAGAAAAAAAACATAGTGGCAGTGTCAGTTGGTGGAGGACTAGTGGCAGTAGCTTCCCGTAAAATGGCAGATGCCCAAAAGCGGTTAGAACATGATAACAAAAAAAAAAGAAATATTCTTGATCAAAAAAAGAGAAAAAGATAACAAAAAAAAAGAAATATTCTTGATCAAAGAATATTCTTGAGAGAAAGCTAACCCATAACCGCCTAGATACGAACGTACGCCTTCAACGCATAACAGCAAAAAACTAAGTCCCAGCGCCAGCTTTGTGAGGGGTCCCCGGGTACCCAGAGCAAAGCGGGTAGTCACAGCCCAGTGGTCAACGTCGTCGGCTCCAAACCAAGAGAATGCCGGTTCGAATCCGAGAACCGACCCATGTACCATATGGGCTCTAAAACTGAAAGTTTTTTCAGGCGGTTATGGGTTATTGGTTGCAATCAAGTATTTTCTCAGCCCTCAGCTAATTAGTGATTATGTTCAAATCAAGAAGAAAGCAAAATAAGTGCAAATAAAACTTAGTTTGAGTGTTCAATGTTCCTAAGATTTCCTACTTTTTATCAAAAAAATTCCTACTTTTTCCTACTTTAAAAAAAAAATTTGGTTCCTACTTTCTTCCTACTTTTTTCAAAGAACTGACTTGCAGGCATGAACTTAAGTAAAACGTAAAAGTAAATCTTCCACGTAAAACGTCCCACAGAAGATAAAATCCAGCCTTAGCCACCTTTTTGATATAATTGAATGTGGATCCTGGAGTTCCCGTGACATTTTATTAGCAGCAGACTCTAGCGAAAATTCTGCCGATGAGACAGCCTTCTCTTGCCACGCAGGAATGTCTCCATTGCGAAATCTTCCCTCTCACCTTGCAACCACGTCTTGGTTATTTTCGAGGCGTGCAGATCTGCTATCGTTTCTGTCAATGCCAAAACTAAATGTTTTCCCATACTGTGACTGTTAATTTTGACGACAAATTCTTGCTCTGGGTAGCCTTTCCTAAGTTGCTACTCCCTTTCCTCTTCGGAAAATATGACTCGTGCAAACGTTTCGACGCCGCTGCTCCCTCCATCTACCGATGCGTACGAACACCATTCCGGGGCCAAGGAGGAAAGATATGCGGATACGCCACATGAGGTTACGCTAGTCGTTAAGCTAACTGCATGTCGCAAATTCAGCATGGAAGCCAACGAATGCAAAGTGCCTGCGCCTAGTGTTTTTTGTGAAGTGAAAGAATTTGTGGTTACGAAATGCATTGATAAATAAGCTTAAGAAATAAGCTTAAGAAAAGATCCGTTTAAATACATGTTAAGTTAGAAGTTAAGTATAGCACAATCATAAGTCTCTGCCCAGTAATCGTCATCAAGGTCAATAAATATGTGCGTCCTCACCAACGTCCCGTCGGGGGGTGAGGTTTGGCATCCAGCATCAGTTCTATCACGGCGGATCAGTATGGTGTCTGGACGAGAGCACGTTAAACGTCTGTTGTCCAGCCACGTCTTGACAGGCTAAACGATCAAGTTTCCACAGGTCACCAAACGTGCTATAAGGTTCTTGTCACACAACTCCCCCAAAGTGTGTACAAGCAACAAGGCTGTCTCGTCTTTCCCCGTCTCGTCGGAGACAAAGAGAAAAGAGACAAGGGGACGGAAACGTCTCATCTCTCATCTCGGCGGATGTCTAGAGACAATGAGACTAAGGGAAAAAAGGACAAGTAGACAAAACGTCTCGTCTCTCCCATTCTGGTCGTATGTAGCATGCAGGAATCAGTCCTGAACTTTTTTCTGTGCTCACCACCCATTGCGTATGCTTTTAGCTTTTCAGTTTCTGATGATCTTTGGGGCAGCGATCATCGTCCGATCATACACTACTCAGCCAGAGGCCATGTGTGGGCCGATCTTGACGAGGCAAGTCTGTTGTTGATAGTGGGACATTCAGTGATTGGTTCGACAAGTGGGGTTCATGTAAAACCTGGAAGGTCAAGAATAATGCTGTGATTGTCAAGACTAGTCTGGTGTGGTGGACCATAGCCTGCACAGTGACTGAAAGACAGGCGTCAAACCTATCGGCAGTGGCTGCGTCAACCGTCCACTACTGCCTGGCTTGTCTACAGGGCTGTAGTTCAAGAGTCTGCCTTCATCATCAGATCTGAGAACGCAGAACATCATAAGAGAGCCCATCAACCCCGGGAGTACTGTCAGACTTGCATTTCGAGAGTGCAGCCGTAAGCTCGAAAAGCTGTAAGGGCATATCTGTGTCAATGGATGGAACACACATCTGCAAAGCAAGCTTCAAAGGCCTCAGTCATCTCATCTTCCCGAAGAACCATACCGTCGAGGCCAAAAACCCAGACAGACTTGCTGATCAGAAGAGCAAGTCTG
>JAHWFP010029691.1:19659-32317 GCA_023313725.1 Lithobius niger
ATCTTCCGCAATTCCTTTATCAATCCGCAATTCCTTTATCATCTTCCACAATTCCTTTAGCAACCCGCAATTCCTTTATCATATTGTTGGTGAGCCAACAATTCGCCCGCACTTTGAGGAAACGTGAAGAGGAAACATTATCCTTATTACGAAATAGTACTGTTTATATAGTGGTTTGACGTCACCATCCCGTGTTAAAGCAAAACGTCCGTTGCCATTTGGCTTGCCGTCCTGCAATAATACGAATATAGGCCAAATGAGAGAAAAGAGACGCCGAAAGAGAGCTGCAGACTGTACGGGGCCGTAGCGAAGGGTACTTGGGGGGGGGGGGGGGGGCACGTGACTCTCATTTTGCCAACTGGTTTAAAGAAAGTACTTTTAAGGAGGTCCGCTAAGCTCAGCTAGGGGGTCTGGGGGAGCTTACAGCGGGGTTCGGGGCCCGGAAGCTGAAGCATTTTATGCTATTTTAGTGCCTGTTTTTAGCCTCCAGTGAACACTGAAGCAACAAATTGCCAAACAAATTTTGGTGATTTTTTTTATTCATTTTTTAGGATAGTAGGTTTCGTAAAAATTTTATTGTGACTAAATCGTGTTATTTTTTAGATATTTTTTTCCCAAATTATATAAACAGGCCAGCTGGCCATTGACGATTGAGGGTTGACTTAATTGTACATTTTGAACTTTTAGGCTATAATGAATGACGACGACTCCTGTGTGCAAGCTTAGCAGCAGGTCAGGGGCAGAAAATTTTTTTAAAATGTACTATCGAAAGGTGAAAAGTAATGAAATCTTTATCTCAGTTGCCTAGAGGTATCATTGTAAAAAAAAACCTAAATTTTGGGGGGGTTAAAATTGGTTTCTATCGTCTAATACGAAAATTTATACTACCTGTAAATTAAATTGCATTCAGTTCCTGAGTGCTCTTTATGACTTGAGGTTTTTCGCTCTCCTGATCCGCCCAGTGCGCAACCCCACTGCACCACGCGCAGTCCTCCTATAAAAGCAGACAGCTCGCCCCTGGCGGCTATCTCTTTTCCTCTCGATATGTCAACCATGATGGTGGCCCCTTAGAGGGGAGGTAGGGTGGATATTTACAAGTAGTATACATTTTCGTATTAGACGATAGCAAGATTAGTAGAACTAATCTTGACGATAGAAACCAATTTTAACCCCCCCAAAATTTAGGTTTCTAATCGTCGGTAGAAAATTTATACTACCTGTAAATTAAATTACATTTACAGTCAGACCTCGTCAATATAGGTGGCGGACACCATCATGGCGAGTTACCCCAGGTTGCGGACTGGCTCCCCCCAAAAGTTTAACAAAATTTCGCACTTTATTGAAAGCAAAACAGAAACAGGAATTTGGATCTCTTTCATAGGATTTGGTGGCCTGGTCGAGTTCAAGAGGGTCGCCTTTGCCTAGGAGGGAGCCTCCAGTTCGAAGGAGCGTTGTGAGCAAGGCCGTGGATTGACCAATCTTCGCTTTCTCACGTTTGTTCTTGTCTCGGAGGCCATAGCCGAATCCCGTCGAAAGACCCTTATTCTTCGGCTTGGGGGTGGAAGTGTCAGGTTTGTAGAGGTAGTCATCAGGGATAATGACTTCGACTGCCTTGAGAAGGTCAAACAGAGGGATGGCGGTCGGGTCGTCGTCGGCTTGAAGGGAATCTTCGTAAGGGTCGAGTGGCGGTTGTGCAAAGTTGACTCGATACGGGGGTTGGTGGCCCAACGTGGAGGCTTAGTCGAGGTCGTCTTCAGTGTTGAAGATGTTGGATAAAAGTTGCTGAAGGTCAGCCGTGGAAATGTTAGGGCGATGTTTCTTTGAAGGCGGCAGGGCAGAAGGCTGCTTGTGTTTGCGAGTGCCGATGGCAGATAATGCAACCCATTCGTGGACGTACGAAGTGGCCTTTGAAGGAGGTTTCACCGTCGGTGCAGAAGGGCGTTTCTTGTAGGAAAATTCCCTGATGGCACGGTTCATGAGACGATGAATTTCCTGCGTGAACAAGGGTTCTGTTGCTGGTCTGAGATGCGAAGCTGATGATAAATCAAGGGGTTGGACATCTTGTTGCTGTGGTACGAGAGATGCCGAGGTTGATGGAGGCTTCTGGGTGCAAGGTAATGGAGAAGCAGAATGATCTTGCGTGGTTAATGAGGCTGTGGGTCGAGGTGGAGACGGCAGCACTACGATGCTGGGATCCGGTGGCAGTGGACTTGACGGTGAAGAATCCATAGTACACCGGTGAAAGTTACAATGACGGAGAATGCGGGCGGCGAACGGTCACGGTGATCGACGAAGGAGCAGCGAGTGATGAGCAGCTAGGGCGGACGACGAACGGCAAGGAAGATGGCGTCGTAGCTTGTGGCTTAATGACATCCGAATGACGAACGGGAACGACGAACGACGAATGGAAAGGAAGATGGCGTCGTAGCTTATGGCTTAATGAGAGGCGAACGACGAACGGGAACGGGAAGGAAGATGGCGTCGTAGCTTGTGGCTTAATGACAGGGAATGACGAACGACGGGAATGACGAACGACGGGAATGACGAACGACGAACGTGAAGGAAGATGGCGTCGTAGTTTGTGTTTTAATGACAGGCGAACGATGAACGGGAATGACGAACGGGAACGACGAACAACAACGACGAATGGCAAGGAAGATGGCGTTGTAGCTTGATGACATGCGAACGACGAAGGATGAGTGTGAAGTTGAAGGCGAACGGGCAGCACACGGTGACCGCAGCAGGTGGCGTAGGAGTTCAGGCAAGTGTGCGAACGACGAACGGGCTGCGAACGGCGAACGAAGAACGGGCGGTTGAAGCCAGCAGAACAAACGGCAGCAGGCTGCGTCGAAGGTCCACGCATTGGTATGCGGACGACGAACGGGTTGCGAACGGCGAACGGGCTGCCAACGACGAACGAAGAACGGCGAACGGAGAGTGGAGAGGAGAGTTTCTTCAGGGGACGTCTGCGACGAGAGCTTGAGGAAAAGAGATGGCCGCCAGGGGCGAGCTGTCTGCTTTTATAGGAGGACTGCGCATGGTGACGCATGCGCAGTGGGGTTGCACACTGGCCGGATCAGGAGAGCGAAAAACCTCAAGTCATAAAGAGCACTCAGGAACTGAATGCAATTTAATTTACAGGTAGTATAAATTTTCTACCGACGATTAGAAACTTTCACATTTTAAAACAAAAACATGCTCCAGTTTTTAAATAATGGAGTGCCGAAAGACTAAAGAAATGGCAAAACTTTTTACCTCAGTTTTGTCCAAAACAACTTGATGTATTATTGGAGAAGAGCTTCCACATTTTAAATCAACATGCTCCAATTTAATTTTTTTCCATTGATTCAGGGGATCTTGGGGACCGGTCATTATTTATGGCCTTGGGGGTGGGGTGGGAAATGAAAATGTGACCACTAAATTTTTGATGACTTCCCCTTCAAGGCCTAAAAAAAACCTTGACCCCCCCCCCACCCTAAGGTCCAAAAATGTGACTACCCCCAAAAAAATATTTTACACCCATCTTTTGTCGAGATTCATACAAAAGTATGATGAACACAACTGTTTGTTTGTATGACCACATCCTAACATAGCACCTGAAATACAGAAGACGCCAAGAAACCAGGTGCCAAGGCTTTCTATAAAGTTTTTTTGTAAAAATTGTACTTCCTGTAATAGTATTATTAGTTTCAAAACCTTGTAAACTGCATGGGGGGTCTGGGGCTTGGGGCGCGCCCCCCCCCCGACCCTGAGCCGTTTTGGGAAATTTTGACTGCTGAAAGTTCTATTTTTGTGGTTCAAAAATGACTTTTCTTCCAGTTGGTCAGTGTGTTTTTGACCTCCCCCTTTAGACGGGACCTGAACAATTTATGACCTCCCCCTTACTCCGAGCAGAGTTCCCTCTCCTCCACCCCTTTCCCCCTCCTCCCAAAGTTTGAAAAATAATTAGCATTGAAGCTGAATGAAGAAGTACGGAATTTGGTGCCATTAGGAAACTTTCTCAAATTAAGCTTCTTAAACGCATGAAAAATCACTGCCATTACAAAAAAAAAAATGTGTTAGCTTTCGGACCAATTTTTTTTTTGCCCCCCCCCCCCCCCAAACAAATTTCGGGGAGGCGCCACTGGCACCTAAACCTTATAGGAAAATTTATTTGTGTTCCTTTTGCTGTTTTGACTTCGAATCAGTTAAACCTTAAACGAGTTCGTTTTTGTTTTCTAATAAAACCTTTGCTTCAGATAATGGCACGAGACTGTTGTTTGATTTGATATTTATTAGAGCATACAGGGCTGTTACACCAAGTGCTCAATCTAACCTACATAAAAACTATACTCCGTCAACAAGTGCCCAACTAACCTAACTTGCCGCCTTCATGCAACAACAACAACGAAACATCTACAACTTGGCGGCGAAATGCTAGCGCGCTTCTTGATCATCACACACTGATAACTTACGCGATAGGGCAGCGTCAAGTGACGTCATATTGCCTACAGGATAGCATCTGGAGGGCATAACTGCAAGGGGCACTAGATTAAAATGTAAGGGAAAACAAGGGCATTTCTAGTCAAGACACTGTTTTGAGAGCGGATTTCTTAGGCTTAAAAAAAAACGTTGTTCTCTCCAACAAAAACCGCGCGTTATAGGGCAGTGACACGACGTAGTATTATTGTATATAACTCTATGGTGGAGCCAGTTACTGGGTTAGCTGCAAGGTGCACTGGTGGTGGGAAAGAAGAGCGTTTACTGAAGCCAATGCTATTAGACTGGACTTCTTAGGCCTAAAACGCGCGATTTTTGTCGATTTGTTGGCAGTTGCTGACATTTTTAAACAAGTGGAATCTTTATTTTCCAATTACATCCTAAGCAGCATAAGGGATTGGAGAAAACAACGGTTTTTTAAGCTACGAAATCCACTCTCAAAGCACTGGCTTGACTAGAAGTGCCGTTGTTTTTCAATCTAGTGCCCCTTGCAGGTATTCATAGAGATAGAGAGAATACTGTTAGAATATATATCTCTCTTGTATGACGTCACTTGACGCTGCTCTATTGCTTTACGCCAATTGTTGCAGCGCGCTAAGTCTCAATGTGGAGGAACAATATGTTGCTAGGTTACGGCCGCAAGTTCCGCTCCTGTTCCCATTTCGAAATTTGTTGCGTTCGGGTGGCGGCCATTCCGTCCCCAATGCTTGTAAATTCGGTCCATTTTTTTTCGGCAGGGCCCTGGTTTAATTAAGAGTGCATAAGTACAAAAAAAAAAAATCAGTAGGGAAAGAACGATGCAAGCCTGACCTCTCTATGAATTTCGGTGCCATACTAATAATTCTAAGCCTTGTCGTAAAAAAACAATAGGCCTAATTCCAAACAAGTTGGACGACAGCGAGTCCGCCATTCCGGGATACAACTACGGACCCGATCTTTCACGACGGAACGGTAAGGTAACGAAGCCTTTCAACAGTCGCCGCGGCCACCATGTGCGATTCGTGTAGTCCACCGCCTCCCCCGTGTCCAAGCTGTGGAGGGTCTCCGCCGCCGCCTCCACCACCGTGTCCGTGTACGCCACCCCCTTGCCCTTGTTCGTCCCCACCGTGCGTACCGTGTGACCCCTGCGGCAATCCGATCTATTCAAGTGAAGAACCACCGTGTGTACCGTGTGACCCCTGCGGCAACCCAATCTATTCAAGTGAAGAATCACCGTGCGTACCGTGTGACCCCTGCGGTAACCCGATTTGCCCTCCGTGTGAACCGTGTCCTTGTCAGTCCCCGCCGTGCCCCTGCCAGCCATGCCCCTGCCAACAGCCACGCCAACCATGCCCCTGCCAACAAGAGCCGATGTTTTCGCCGGAGGAGTATTTCCACACCCCGTGTCCTCCGAGCTTCCAGGATGACGACGTGTGTGTCTGCGTGCCGCAGTTTTCAGACGATTCGTGCCTCTGCCATCGTCCCGATTGTCCAGCCCAGACGTATCTCTGTCCCTGTGAATGTACGTGTATGCGTCACTTGACCGACGACCGAGAAGCCGGGGACGCCTACCAGCGTTTGACGACCCTCTGGTCCAGCGTGGCCTCTCTGCTGAACATCAGATCTGATTCAGAATGCAGGCCGTGTTCGGAGCCGGAAGAAACGACGGAGGAGGAAAGTTCGGAGGTCTTTTCGCTGGTTGTGAGTCGATCAGAATTGTCTGAGGGAACCATTGGCCCTACCATCGATGGCGGAGCCCCATCTCAGGCAGCCGCGGCGGCGTTTGGGGGCCGAACGGCTTCACGAACAACGTCTCGTCTGTCTGGAAAGAGTGGCGGATTGGCTGGGAAAATTGCTCCAGACAGACCACCTCCCGTCGTCGTACAAGCTGACAGTAAGTGTACGACTTGCTAAACCATGCGCAACGGCTGTTTGCTGTGATGCCACCATGAGTTAGCCAATGACGAACGAGAACGACTGTTTGGCTGTCTGATTGGATTAGCCCAGTCACGTGATGGGCACGTCACAGCAAACAGCCATGGCGTGTGGTATAAGTGTAGGCTAGGTAACGGTGAGGGTCTTCTCCTGGGAAAAGTGATGTAGTCAGTTCACAAATTTCGAGTCTATACCTCTGCGTAAATCGTTAAATGAATACGGAAGCAAACCTATTTACTTTGCCTTTTTAGACTTGTGTCAGATTACCTAACCGGGGAATTAAACCCATGATCTTTGAAACTTCCTACCCTAAGCCATACTGACACAGTTACTGGTAGGACTTTGACCTTTGGTTTCAAAAGTCGTGGGTTCAATTCCCCGCTCAGACCGTTGGACATTTAATTCCAGAAGGCAACGTAATTAGGTTTGCATCCGTATTTAACACTTTTCGAGCCCATTTGGATGTTCATCCTGTTTAGCCATTAAAAGCTACAAAGCACGATAAAATATTTTAGCCTGACTAATCAAAATTCGGAATATAATTAACTTGCTTATACAGCCGTCCTCCAGAAGCCGTCCATTTTCATTTTATTTTTTACTTTTTTGGAAATGAATATTCAAGCCGATTTTTCTACTCCCCCCCCCCCTCACTTTTTAAAGGTATCTTTTTTTTCCATGCATCATTACTATTTGCTAAAAAACATTTGATCGGTCAGGCATTTAGTTTTTCTTTTATTTTATTAATTAATGCGTGCATTTTTTTTCGTGAAAATTTGGTCCATGGCCTTAGCAAAATTGTTATTTTTAATAACGAGAAATTGTCACTTATGCAAAAAAAAATTGTATTTTGTGCTTCTAGCTTTAATTTTTTATGCCTATTTCTACCACAAACCTTTTTTTCGTTTTGGTGCTTTTGTCGTTAAAGCCTGCATACTTGTTTTGAGCATGTGTGCAGCCAACAAATAATTGTCAAAAGTTAACGATAGTTAGGCTGTGTAAATTATTTACTGCAGGTAAAAGCTGACAAAAGAAATGTTCGTCTTTGGGAACCAAATAGGTTGTGGCAATGTGGTCCAAAGCCATTGAAAGTTTACAGATGTAGTTTTACCCATGGTATATTCCTTCTTATCATAACTCCCTATATGGTTACCAACTTAGACGATTTCTTTGTCAGCGTTTACCTGCAGTAAACATTTTACATATCTTTAACCTTGACAATAATTTGTTGGCTCAAAACAGTGGTCCGCTGAAAGAGGCAGATGTAGTTTTAAATACAAAAGGCACGTCCCATGGTTAAAACCACACATATCTGCAAACTTTCAGTGACTTTGGACCACTCTGCCAAAACTCGTGTCATGCCTGTGGAACCCCCAATATGGTTACCAACTAGACGAACATTGGTATGGTCAGTGTATGGTTAATAAGATTCACTGCATGCTAGCGAGTAAGTGGTGGGGCTTCCTGGCATGCTGGCGTGTAAAGCAGTGAAGCAACCGGGGTCCTCGGTGCACCTCGTTAATTCTGAACGGATATTCATTGTTTTGTGGGTGGTTATCCTGTTATCCCTCACTACTTTCTTTTAGTGACGCAAATGACCCTGAAAAAGGCCATCATGGTCATTCCACTTGTAATGAACTTAATCCTTCCTGATGCGTAATCATTAATGTCGTCTGTTTAAATGCTGTTTCACCTTCCGGGTACTACAATGCCAACTACGAACTCGTTGACCCCCCCCCCCCCAGCCAAGTTGTTTGGTCTGAATTTCACCAGATAGGGGACGAGTTCGATTTTGAAAACTCACAAGATGACTATCTAATGCTGCTCGTTTTGGATTGTCATCAAGATAGTTAAAACTGGTTGCGCCTGTAATTGCTCCTCCTGCCTTAACCTTCATTTTCAGTCGTTTTCTGTTGCACGGCCAAATGCCTGATCAACTAAAAATTATGAAAGTTGTTCCCGTTTATAAATCTGGTGAAACTCGGGACATTGGCCAAGCCAATCTCTGTACTGTCGTGTTTCTTTAAAATTCGTGATGAAATTGTCTTTGATGGCCTCTAATAACCAAGTCGGATTTGATTCTGGAAAAAGTACTGAGGATGCAACGCTCAAGTTCCCTGCAGAGTATAATCAAGCTTTTCAGAGGAAAAATATTATAAAATTGCAGTTTTTATAGACCTAAAAAAAAGCATTGGATATCTATTACTTAACGTCTGTTGAACACAGGGACGACGCTAGAATTACTTTATTGGGGAGGCGGCAGTGGGGCAGCAATAATTTTAGCCATAGGGAGGTTTAACCGAAAAATTCTACTTTTGCATACCCCTCCCCCCCAAAAAAAAAATTCAAAATAACGCACTTGAATTCTTTCTCGCACCACCGAACGTTCGTAACTGCTCCATAACCACATTTTTAAGAATTTTTTTTTAATCCAGCTGAAAAAAAAGATGATTTTACACTAACTCGTCACAGCAACAAGTGGGCTCTATTGATGTAACCTCACGCCAAATCGCTGGCAAGCCGCGGCCCTGGAGGAAGGATAATTAATCCTTCGCTCATGTTTGCGACTTGGTCGTACGATGTGGCAACGTTGCAGCGACCCCGAAATGAGTTTGACTAGTGTCGTAGAGCAATGCGCGCTGCGGTCGTTTAACTATATTTTAGCGTAGGTGACGCAGAGTACAGCGGCCAGAACGGAGGGATTTATTTGCCTTTAAATAAAGCAGAATTTTCTTCGTTTGTTTGATTTTGATCTGATGGGTGGGGGCATCCGCCAAAAATATGGTGGGGCGAATGCCCCCCCCCCCCCCCTTAGCGTGTTCCCTGAAGCCAGTGGATCCAAGTTATTAAAAACACGAATATGTGCAGTTGGCCGACTCCATGTTCTCTTAAGCTGGTTGCCTATAGTGTCCCACAAGGATCCATTTTGGGATCTTTACTTTTCTTAATTTATATTAATGACCTACGTAGAGTCGATTTTATTTGCTGACGATCCTTATCTTTGTGAAACAAATCTAGCAGAAATTAATACTGTTAACACAAATTAGTAAGGTATCCTATATCCCATTGGCTACGTTTAAATCGGCTATCGGTTAATAGTCAAGACGTATTTCTTAGTATTTGGCGCCAGACAAAAGCCTGTTAATTTAAGACCCGGCGTCAGTATTAAAAACCAATACATTAAGCAAATTTCGTGGCCTTATGAGTTGGAATGACCATATTCAATTAATTACTACCAAAATAGCAAAATGATTTGGCATTTTATACTAACTTAAAGACCTTAAATCCTCGTGTCTTTGGCAACTTTTTGCTCTTAGTCATCCACATCTTAATTACTGCATTTTAACTTGGATGGACACTTGTAAAACAATCCTTCTCTTAAAATTTACAAAAGAAAGGTGAAAGAACAATGCTGCACAAAGCTATTAAGAAACATACCTTACCATTGTTTACGGACCAAAAGTCTCCCTGTTAATGAGCTTATTTATTAGAGGTGGTATTTATATTTAAAAAAAAAAAACAGATTATCAAATAAAGTTTTTCAGGTATAGTTATGCCATCCACCGTCATAACACTGCTGCAAACTGTAGCACAAGTTTAACCAGACGAAAATTAGTAACCTGTCATTTAGCTTGTCAAACATGACGGATTTGGAATTCTATCCCCCCAAAAATATTAAGAACCGATATATAAGGTTTGGGTATAGAAGGCAAATAAGGTTTGGGCGTCAAAGGTTTTTTTGTACGCCCCATCCTTGAGTATACCACCCCGGTCTGGTCTCCACATTTGGCCAAGGACATTGACCTCTTGGAGAGAGGCCAACGTCGGTTCACAAAGTACTTGGCCTGGCTTCAGGGAACTTGACTGTGGTTAACCGACTTAGCAAGCTTGGTCTTGAGTTGATGGAACTACGCCTGATATAAAATCTTAACTTGACGTACAAGATTCTACATGGGTAGATCCTCCATTGATCTCCCGTTTTTCGATCCTGCCTTCTGCTAAATTTGTACTAGGGGCCACAATTTGAAACTTGTTATACAATCTTCGCTCCTCAACTGCTGTCGATATTTCTTCTCGCTATGGGTTGTTCCAATGTGGAATGCACTTGGGGCAGAAACGGTGAATGCTCCAACTGCTTCTGGTTTTCGCTTACTACTGGCTTTGGAACAGTTGAATGTTTTTCTTACCCCCTGGCCACCGCGTGTTAGTCTTGCCACCTGCAACCCCCCCCCCCCCCCAAAAAAAAACCCCTGGTTTGAAAACTGTATTAGTGGCTCCCTGCCATTCCATCTTCCCTCTACGTAATATGTGGAAAACTAGTATACAGGGTGGTGCACAAAAAACTGACGACATAACCTTTTTAAGTCCAATGTTTTTTCTAGTTAGCACCCCTCAGAAACAGGACAGATTTTCCGTTTTTAGTTTTGAGTTCTGTGCTTTCCTGGTTCTGAGGGGTGCTAACTAGAAAAGTTGGGACTTAGAAAATGTTGGGTCGTCAGTTTTTTGTTTACCACTCTGTATTAACAGCCACTGGTGTAAGTCTTTAATAGTAATAATAACATTTTTTTTGCTCCAGAAAAGCAAATGGTAAGAGAGGGTCTCGAAAGACCACTTACGACTTACCAGCCATTACAAACAATGAATAAAATGGTAAAACAATCAGTATCAGTATCAATAGATACTTTGTCAGGAGTCATATATATACAAATTTAAAAACACTATTCAACAATGATGGCTAGTCCGTCTAAGCATTCAATTCCAATTAAAATCAATCCCACAATCATGGGCAAAATTCAGGACGGAGTTAATATGCCTTTAAACTATATTCATTTAATAATTTTTTAAAAACGTAGTGTGACGGCGCCAAGACAATGTTTTCAGTAAGCGAATTCCATACCGGTGCGATGCGAATGGAGAAGAATGCCTTCCTACAATTTAATTTAAACCCTGGGATAATCAGTTTCATTTGATGTCCCCGTGTACGTGTGTCAGTGTTAATCTCAAAGAACGAAACGGTTAAAGGTAAATTATAATGCAAAATTTTGTAAGTAAGAATTAGGTCTGCCTTTAACCTATGTAATTCGAGGGAGTCCAAATGTAATAGTTTCAGCCGTTGTGCATATGATTTTCTGTGCAGTCCTGGCATAGACTTTGTATATCGCCTTTGAACTGACTCGATTTGGTCAATGTCTTTCAATAAATTCGGTGACCACACCTGACTAGCATACTCGAGAAGAGGTCGAACATAGACCTTGTATGCCCAAAGTTTAGTATCCAAATTTCCAGATGTAAAGCATCGCTGAACAATAGCAGATCTACGGTTAGCCATCATCGTGATGTAATGGCAATGGGTAGAGAATTTTAAGTTTGGTTGAAACCAAACTCCAAGATCATTAATGCTGGTGGTGGTTTGCAAGTCCTTTGTGCCAATGGTGTAGTTATAGACATTTGATTCAATTCCCACATTGAAACTGGAATATTTTTCGTAAGAAAGCGGTAATTGCCATTTTTCTGCCCAAGATTCGACGTTATCGATTTCATGTTGCAGTCTGATGCAGTCGTAGTTATTAATAATGGAAGAGTGTAATTTCAAGTCGTCTGCAAATTTTTCTAGGTTCACTGCTTGAGTTGTACTGGTGAGATCATTTAGGAAAAGGATAAAAAGTAGTGGGCCGAAGACTGATCCCTGAGGGACACCACTGATTACTTTGGTTTCATCAGAAAGTGCGGAATCAATCATCACTCGTTGGGATCGATTACAAATGAAAGCTTTAATCCATTCTAGTAATTTACCTTCAAATCCATAAAATTTTAAAATGTAAAGTAGTTTCGAGTGGACTACCGATTCGAAGGCTTTTTTAAAATCAAACAGAATAATGTTTGTATTTACCCCTAAGTCCCTAGATTCAGTCCATTTATCAAGCGCAGACAATTGGTGGACTGCCGAGTGGCCCTCACGAAATCCGTATTGGTCGTCCCTAAGTATATTATGTTGCTTAACATGTAAAAACATATTGCGAATGATGGATCCCATCAGTTTGCATGGCACAGAAGTCAAGGATATTGGTCGGTAGTTTGTAAGAAATTTGTAAGAAATGTTTATAGAAGTTGTAAATAATTCTTCCCTTTTGCAATAACAAAGTTTTTCTTGTTTTTTTTTCTTTTTCCTCTATTTTTATTCCTATTTTTTTTTAAACTAATATTTTACTCGTTTTTTTGGTATAGTGTTTTGGTATATTGCTTCTATCTGGCTCAAGTACATTCTCTA
>JAHWFP010029696.1:0-10454 GCA_023313725.1 Lithobius niger
TGAATTAAAAATAATGTCCCAGGTAGTAGGGTAATCAGCTAATGCAGTAAGCCATCCCCTTCCCCAGCAGTCTGCAATTATGCACCTAATGTTACATTTTTTTTAACTATATGATAATGCCATAGTTATTCACTATCTCGGGTATTCATGGAGTGGGGTGGGTAGATGGTGGTGTTCCGGGGGTGGATTCCTCCCCCCCCCCCCTCAAAAAAATCAAGGCCTAACAACCGTGGTGCAATAATGTATGACCATGACTGCAGCAGAACAGAAATATTTACGATCGTTGGCAGTTGTTTCATACTATACAACTATTATAGCGCTCGTTTTCCGTTTACAGATACCATAATATTATAATAGCCTTGGTGCGTTCCGGAATAATACACTGACAAATTGATTGATAAATTTTTCCCCGTCATAATTTCATGCACACACGGCAGACTGAACGAATTTTGGCTGACTACAGTATTTCCAAAATAGTGGAAACAAGCACACGATCTGCTGCTTTGTTGGCACAATTCATTAATTCTAAAGCTCATTTTTTTCCTTTTCACGTTCACTGTAATCTATACTATACTCGTAACGTTCAAAAATAATGCTAAGAAAAATTATTTTCTCTCATAAACCGTTGTTAGCGAGATACATCGTCCAATGTTTAAGCCTGTCGCGTGTGTTGTTGGCCGTCTCCGCGATCAGCTGGCAGTACAGTGACGTCACGAGCAACGTCATGATAGGCGGGGCGCGTTAATTAGGTCGGGACGGAACAACCTTGTAAAAGAATATATCTATTTAATTAACCGTGAACCAAGGTACGTGTGTATTGTACCGTCTAATACGCTACGGCGTTTTCAATTCTTATTAACGTAGCAGTAAATCATCCGAAGACTATGGTAATAGTCACCATTACCGTAAAATAATGTTCGTTTAGCGCTGCAACACCAGTAAATCCAATAATGAGAAGATATCACGTTTTTGTGCATCCCGCTAACACTAATCAATGCTACGATTGGGGGTTTTCGTTCTTCGTTCTTCAGTTCAGCGCAACGCTTGGACGACGCGTCTAGCATGCTACGTGAAGCCTCTACGTGTAGGTAGCCTTGGAAAGTAGGATGGTCGTTATTCGGCGTTAGTAAGATCAAACAAAAATACTAGATTTTTTCCATTGGCGAAGGTCAATACGGACAGATTTTCACGATATAACGGCAATTAGCAGAAAATCTTTCATTGGTTTCATAGCTGTCACGAAGAATATTTTACCGTACCCACGCCGGTTTTGGCACACTCTTTATCCATTTTTCCTTATTTAGACCTTGAATGAGTAACTGACACTTCGTTTAGACGGTCATGTTTGACATAAAACTTGAAGAATATAATTTTTAGTAATAAAAAAATAAACAAAGCCGATATTTCGCCATAAATTAAGCATCACAAGATTTTTATTATTTGAAAAATGCAAACCAGTTAGAGAACACTACCCCCTACTGTGGTGGAAACGAATCGGGACCAAAATGGCCAATGGATGGCAGAGTTGCCATGAAGTAACTTGAAGCGGTTGTTGAAGATTTCATCGCTTGCAGCGCCAAGAGCTATGAAAATAACGTAGTGGTTAACAAGTAAACTATTTGCATTGCTACATCTACAATGTGGTACCCACATCTACGCATGCGGTAAGTAGCCATACCGATGGTAGCGCCACTGAAGTACAATGTAGCGGCTAACTTTTCAAATTACATTACTTCTCGATACGTATTTGTTTGCACGTCTTGTGATGTTGTGACGTTGCGGGAAATGCTGTGTGTCTGCTTCCTCGGCTCTGTACCCTAGAACCGTTGACGTAAGTTATTTGGTTCATTTAGCGTTTTGTCGGGGTGGTAAACAGTTACCGATCGTAGTCCAAAGCCCAGGCTAAGGTGTGGCCAAGTTAAAAGTCGAAAATTAACGCGTAAATTATAGAAAAGCTTGTAACCCAATTTGCGATGTCGGCACTTGCTGTTGTTCTTCAATTCAATATGGCGCGTGATGGAAATCTAGAACCATCCTCCAAGGTCTTGTGCCTTAATGCTGACTATCTGTGCTCTGCAGTTTGTTACCACGTTTGTTTCTAGTTGGAAACTCATCGTCGTCTCGCATCTGAAGATGACAAAACTTAATGATTTGCGTCGCAGAAAATAATGATGGATGTTTTGCAATTTTTAAAATCGATTTTATCTGGAATGGAAGGCTGACGCGTGGTTAATCGCAACGCGTTTAGGCAAAGGAAAGGTTTGGCCTTTAATGTATTTTTCGTTGGGAAAAAAAATGCTGAAATGACTCCCCTTTGACATTCAGACAAGTGATCGTGGAAGATCAGTTATTTTTGTTGGTAAAATGATGATTACTGGCCATTATACATGATTACTATGCTCCTGATAAATTACTAGTGATTACTCGCCATAAATGGTGACTGATACTTTTAGCAAAATGGTGGTTTCACCATATTCACTGCGGAGATTGCGTTTGGAGCCAGTCTATTAGGTAGCGGCAATTGGCACTGGAGATACACGGGGGTCCTACAGTACACTTATAGTGATTTCACACGGAATAATTCGTCTGGGCTGGGGGCTGGCCGTGGCCAACCCTCTTTAGCAGATTCTGGTGGGCCAGCGCGACTTGATTTCAGACGGTTTAATCTTGGACTAATGACTACACTTTCGTTTCGGGATAACTCACTTGCTAGACTTGCCGTTCACGCACCGCGTGCAAAACTCCAATTGAAAGACTCTAGTTTTTCAATTTTGCCACGAGAGCGCAAACTGCGGGCTACGCGGAAATGACGTCTGACCCACGTGACCCGCGCCTGCCTCGTGTAGAAGAGCGCCGCTAAATAAAGCGTAATTGAACCGGCAGTCCAGCCAGCGTTTCACCAACTTTACTGTCAACGCATAGATTTTTACCGAAATTTATACTGTTAGGAATTTGTCGGAACCACTTCCACAGCGGCTCCAAGCGCGTCCACCATCGATCTGTATACGTTGGTTGTACTATCTCCGTTGGTGTAAAGGTTAAATTAAGGTCGCTGTTTCTCGAAAATAAGGTCAGTTTTTTCCAAATTTACCTAACCTAACCTAACCTAAACTAACCACATAACACCAGAAACCGCAATCAAAATCTTAAACCTTTCTAAACTTCACACGCCGGAATCTAGATAGGCCGGCCATCTTGCTCGGAGCTTCTGCGGTAGTGGACCCAATTTGTCACCTTAGCGACATAGAATTTATCAAACTTGACATAGAATTGTCAATTTACGTGGTGTTAATGTCATCTTGCCTCCGAACATAATTTGTTCAGTAGGTTTGAAAACTAAACAGAAACCAATGCAAAATGCAATGCAAAATAAGTTAAGCGAACACAGAACCAGTTAAAAGCAAAGTCAAGCCGTTGACAGGCGTTCACCCACTTCTAAACTCGATATGGATATAATTTCTTGTTGAGAAATTTATGAAATGTGGCACCATGCATGTGTGGCTTGCCGTACTGAGCGCACGTCACCGCCATCTTGGATTTGCCCGGAAACAGTCATGTGGGCGTTCAGTTCGTAGTCGCTTCCTACAGATGGCGCAGCACGTTTTGATCGCGCGAGGATTCGATGGAAAGTTGCGCAGATTTCGGAGCGAGTTCACTAGGTTCACTAGGATTTCGGAGCGAGTTCACCAAGCAATAGGGCTTGGTTTACTTATAAGCGGCTGTTGTCAGCCTCCTTGTTTTGACAACAACCGGTGGCGTGAAATTTTTAACTACAATGAAGCTTTGTTAACATTTCCAGCAGCACGGCGTGCGTTCGGATTTCAGACAGAATAATTAAAGCAAGCCCTATTCACTCTCTCCGAAATCTGCGCAACTTTCCGTCTATAGCTCGCGCCATTTGTAGGAAGCGACTACGAACTAAAACTTCACCTCTACTTCCGGGCAAATCCAAGATGG
This sequence comes from Lithobius niger, assembly GCA_023313725.1. NCBI lineage: Eukaryota > Metazoa > Arthropoda > Chilopoda > Lithobiomorpha > Lithobiidae > Lithobius > Lithobius niger. Next base: position 3,958 of record JAHWFP010029696.1, read on the forward strand.
TGGTGTCGTGCGCTCACGGTAAAGTTGCACGGTGTTAAGTTTTTGCAGGACGGTACAGTACGGTTCTGAAAACGGCGGTCTACGGTAATATCACGGTAATTTAGGAAATTTTGCGCTGTTATCCACTTGAGCACAAAAAAAAATCAAATATGGCTCTTAGCATTTAATTTTTTTTACTAAATAGCGGAACTACGCTTTCATCTTGATGGGTTGCTGCGACATCGACCATAAATACAAAATCGCTCGTACGTGCTTATTACTGACGACCTGCTCCCTCCCCAACGCCCCCCCCCCCCCTCCCCCCTTTCTGCACTGTGGGCAAGCAGTGGGGTCGGATTTCACTCGCTCGTGCGAATTTCACACTTTTGCATGCAACTTCTTCAGCACCATAATTACGTAATACCGCTGCTATGGTAATACCGTGGTGCTAAAAAATGGAACGGTACTAATACCCTAATTTTTTTTTTACCGTGAGTACCGATTTACCGTGCAACACTAGCTCACGGCGGCTGATAGATTGATTCCCGACAGTGCGGCAAACCACACATGCATGGTGTTACATTTCATAACTTTTCCAGCAAGAAATTGTATCCATAAATAGTTTTGGTTGAACGCCAGAATGATTATGTTTGTATGCTGAACTTACCGCGTTGATAATGAAAGTGAAACGCTGACAGGGCCGCCGGTTCAATAGCGCTTTATTTAACTACACTCCGAGGCAGGCGCTGGTCACGTGGCTCAACCGTCTTTTCCGTAGGTTGCGCTCTCGTGGCAAAATTGAGAAACTAGAATCTCTGTCCATGCTCCGTCCGTAGTTTTGCACGCGTTGCTTGAACGGTAAGTCTGGCAAGTGAGTTATCCCGTAACGAAAGTGTAGTTATTAATCCAAGATTAAAGCGTGCTGGCCCGGGTTAGCCGGTTGTTCCGTAGCGGCCGTCCTGGCTCGCTTGCGCGCGGCATGGGACGGAACGCAAACATTATTCCGTGTGAAATCACTATTAGCATCATTTGTCAAGGGAATGTTGTGAGTGCGGCTTTCTTAGGCTTAAAAAAAACGTTCTTTTGTCATATCCCTTACGTTGCGAAACATATCAAAGTTGTAAATTGGAAAAGAACAGATTTCCCTCGCTGGAAATTGGAGCAGCTGCCAACAAATCCCAAAAATCGTGAAATAGGCCCAAAATATCCTCTAATCGGATGTTTACTTTGAACTATAGGATTTACAACTAGCGAATTTTTAGTCAAAAGTAAATGCACAAACTTAAAACATTTTTACAAATTTCGGAAAGTCCTAGGTTTCCAACGTGGTAGCCGTACCATTCCAGTCAACCCTTCCCAAAGTCGGTCGCCACTCGCCATTTGGCGAGTGGAAATCAACAGTTGGCGACTTGGAATTTAGCCTTACTCGCCAAATCAGCGACTAGCTACAGAGCATGCCACTAAAAAAGGGGTATCTCTGGAACCGTACAAGTTAGAGACGAACGGTTTGCGGCGTTATTCTCAGATTTATAAGGGCTATATAACTGGATATTCTGCATTAATACTAGAGTTTAAGAAAATTGCACAATTTTGTTAATGCATAAATTAGAGAAACCTTTCATCGTACAAGACGTATTTGGTATACAGTGGCGAGTAAAAATTGTGAAATGGCGAGTGCTTTGTAAGGTCTACTGGCCAAGTGGCGACTGCTACTGGATTGACATTCGGAAGGGTTGATTCCAGTTAAAACTGAATTGGTAGCCTATAGGCCTATCCACCATGTTGGAATCCAACTCGAAAATGACCATTTGATCGCCCTGAAGTAACTTCTATAAAACATGGAAAATCAAGGAGTAGGCTAAAGCTTATGAATATTAAGCCTCCATCACAGCCATTCATCCACCACCTTGTGCATCCTAAGTTAGAAAACCAACTGAACATCAAGTGGCAAGCAACCACCCAGACAGTGAAGACTAATAATTGTATAGATCAGTGGTCACGAGGGAAGATTTCGAACTCAAATGACAACATACTGTCAATGCAGAAGTAATAAGTTATCGCAATCGCAAGAAGCCTGATGTCGAAAGTCGATGTTCAAGCCAGTGATGGAATGACTTTCGAAAATTTGCCTCAATGTTTTAAGGTTGTGTATTTATTTGAAGTTTGAGTAAATTTTTCTAGTTAAGTAAGCCGTTCTCACAGTATTTGCTTGGCAACCACACTAATGTTTTTACGGCTGGGTATTACCAGTGACCTTTGCAACTAGCTACACGACTGGTTCCAAATTCCAGTTTCAAGGTGAATACATGGAATTTTGCATCTGGTCCGTAGTATTTTTCTTGCTTTGCTTAGCTCTTTTACAGTCCATGGCAAAAGGATCGATGTCACAAATAGCCAAGGTAGTTATGTGAAAAATGTGCACCGGTTTAAAAGCCAGCTCATTCTGAAAACTGAGATAATTTACTGTTAGAACTAGTATATCAGCACTGATGGTTCATTTACCTAAATTTCGCTCATCGTCATTGCCCAATGAATTGGTTTATTAGCCGATGGGGCCAATTGTTTTTTTGTAACATAAAAGGCGTACTATTCCAGATGAAACTTGCCAAATTTATGATATTATTGGAAAAAATACGCTAATACTACACTCGGACAAACACTAAAGTCCACTTAAATTTTCGGTGGTTACACACAGGGTCTGTGGCAGTCCTATCACCTTTTCACAAGTAAATGAAGCATAAAAAACTTTGATGATCACACCGTTTTAATCATCGAACGTGTGCTTCGTCTTACTATTGAAGGTGATAGGACTGCCACAGACACCGTGCCATCACCGAAAATTTAAGTGAACTTTTTGTGTTCGTCCGAATATGGTATTAGCGTGTGTTTTCCAATAATGTCATTAAATCGCCACAGTCATGAGTTTGTTGTCATCAATGCATTCCTTTTTCTGTGTGATTCTAAAGCTTGCTGTTGTGTTTTGGGCCATGTTCCAAATAGCCTAGGTTTTGATTCTGCTAATAAAACTTCAGTTTGTTACATTTTCTTTGCATTTATTATCTTCCTAGCAGGTACGTGTTATCTGAATTTTTTTAAAATTATTTTAATGTGAATGATCGAGCATCCGTAATAGGATGATTTTTTTTTTTTTTTTTTGCCATCTTAGGCCTATTGTTGGAATAACTGTTAAAACAACACTCCATTTTTCAATTACTAATTTCCAAAAAATGAAAAAAGAAAACCACTTATGGTAACTGGGTTTAATACCAGGGTTTTTTCTCACGGTTTTTTTTTTTGTGAAGAAACCCAGTGGGTTTTATTGGTCTGGGGAAAATTGGAACAACCCTGGCTCCAGTTACTAGCATCGTAGCGAATGCTGCATTATTGCTGCTGCACAAAAGTTGCGCTTACAAATTACTCTCAAGGCCAAAGAAATGTTTTAAGTTAAATAGCGTTGTAGTATTAAGTCGACTCCCACAAGTAGTTTTAGCTGCAAATTTACCAATCCTGACACGAATCTTTAGGCCATAAGATCTGCGATCAGGATTGAAAGTTGGTTTTAATTTATCATGATACCTCAACATATAATACATCTGTTTTTAATATTTTCAAGTTCAAGACACAGTAGTTCTTTGTTTCTTATAGCGACTTGTATTTCCTAGACAGGGCTCGAATTGTATTAGAAAAATTGCATAGCAGAAATGCGATAACAAAATAGAAATTTGCATAGCAATCACGAAAAAATGATTAGCAACTTTTAAAGAATAACTTATTTAGTAAAAAAACAATACAAAAGTTTACTTTATTTGAAACAATATCCATTTTTGTTTCACATTTACTTTGCTACACACACGGATGCTTGGTCAAGACTATGGCATCCAATGCACATTAAGACTATTTTGACCTGTGTCTGAAACGAAAGTACCACCAACTAAATACCGAAGGTGATGGTAGGACCAATGATTTCCCAGAATGCATGTGCAATGTTTGGCCTGCCTATAAATTAGGAGGGTTAGCATCTCCTTGTCAGCCACCACGATCATGATTAGCCTATTATGTTGTCGCCTTTAATACAGTTGCGACTTGCGTCGCTAAACTGCGTTACATTATTTAATTTTGCATCGCTAAAGTTTAAATTTGTGGTGCAAATTGCGATGCGATACCGCTCATTTCGAGCCCTGCTAGAATGAATTTTTTTCCCTAAAAAATCCCTTTCGAATAGCCCAGACTTGGCGCAATTTTTGGAGAACGCTAAGAGAAAAAATTGTACAACTTAGGTTTGCAATCTCTTCTAAGTTACAGTCGTATCGTGCAGAGGCGCATAAAAATCGTACAGCTTATGATGAGAATTTCCACATTTTACATTTCTTGCAGATTTCCAAATAATCCTCGGGCTACTAGGGTTCATCCACAAATGCTATGTTTCAATGAACATACTCAGTTCCGTGACATTACCTACGAATCATTTTCTAGTATGGAGGCATTTTCTGCACATCTGATAGCAAGAAGTTTGCGTTGCTGTATCATTGTACAATTGCGGTGGCCAAAATTTCATTCTATAGTCGTAGGCTGTAGGCGAAAGTTATTCTTGCAAAAATGTTGTACTAGGGTAGCGTTGGGCAGTATAGCACTACCAGTTCAAGGCCTAACCAAAAAAAAAATGGCGTGCTTCGCGGAACATTGCTGAAAGTCTGAGAAAGATTTATTTTTAATATTTAAAAAAAAATTTTTAATGCATGCCTACATGAAAGCATGTTCTGCATACAAAATGCACATTGTTTCATGCTTAGCTCAGCTATGCATTAGCAAAACCCAGATGCTGACAACGTTCATTGGCATTTAGCCTATTCTCGTGAGATTGCGCTGCACGTCGCAATAGCATCAGTTTTTCTCCAAAAACGGTCGGAAGAAAAAGTTAGGATCGTTCGGGTTCTGCAAAGCGCACCTTATTTTTTTGTTAGGCCTAACTGTATCGCGGATCCATTTGGTAGCAGATACCCAAAGATACAATCTAAGTGACGTAGTAGCCTATCATGAGCACCAATATTTACTGAGCATTTGTTCCATCAAATTTTCTAACATATCTCTTCACGTACGTAAAACAAAATAAATTAACCTTTCAAACAAGTACCCAGACTTACGAGACCCCCACCTCCCGCTTTTCGTTGGTGATAAGCAATCTAGCGCCGCTGGATTGGTCACGGCTTGACATGAAAGAACGTGCAATGGTATAAGCGTGAAGTGCTATTGCCAAGGTGCACCGGTGCCAAGAAGGTCTGATCGGAGTTTTCTTTTTTCAAGAATTAGGCTGCATCTGAAAACTTTCTAAAGATGTTCATATTCAAATTTAAGATAATGGAATAAAACCACATTTCTCTTCTTTGAGAGTTGCTTGTGGAAGTCCTTTTTTTAAAGCAAAAATATAGGATGTTTGGCTTTTCAGAGTTACACACAGTGGTATGATGGAAGAGGTTCTTTTCCTAACGGTGTAGAGCAAAACAAATATGTAAATTTTGGAGAATTTGTCATTTTGAAATCTGCTAGCTGGTTTGGTCATTGCGTTTTGCCAGTACCTGGTGCGACCAAGTATGGAGTCGCCCATTGGTTCTTTCCCGAATTGCTAGTACCACCTGGCTAGGGAAGTCTATTTTGGCTGCAATTAACTTATTGATGTGAAAGGGTCTGAAGTTTTAATATTGGTGTTTTTTCCTATCATTGTGGTGATTTCCTTTAAGAAAAAAGTGTTTTTTTTTTTGGGCGTTCTGGAAAGTCACATTTTGGTATGTGCCCACTATTGATGTGTTGGAACTGCCATTCCGTTTTTCCACATGAAATGATTCTACGCTTTTTTTTTTGTGCTGCTCTAGGTGACAGAAAACGCATTTTTTTTTGGTTTGGCTGTTAATAGAATTTCGTACAGCTGCTTCATGTTATGTAAATTACGGTATGATGGTTTTTGGTGTAGCAGTATTGTGCATATTTTGGGCATTGTTTTCCTTTTTCGTTTAATTTCTTCCAAGATCGATCGTAGCTGGGATCGGCTGTTGTTTTGGTGTGTAGACTCTGGTTTTTTTCCCCCTCCTTTATCCTGTTGATAAACTATGATGAAAATGGTTGGGGAGTTCTTTGTTGTTTGGCTTTTGTTGAATTAACGAATCTTCATATGCTGGTTAAGGGTGGGCTGTGCTATATGACAAATTTTGCGTTTTGTATCCGGTAGGCTGGAAGTATATCCAGTGTTCGTACTGGCCCTTGAAAACCTGGAAATGTTCTGGAAAATAAATATTTAATTTTCAAGCCTGGTAAAGTTCATAAAAAATGTGAAGTCCTGGAACTCGTCTGAAAAAATACACTTTCACCACCACAGGAGAACACAATTGTTCGTCCACATTTTCGGTGAAAACCTATCGCCTTCTTCAGAATACCACCAGCAAACTTTAAAGAGTCGTCACATCACACATTGAATGTGTCTGTCCCAAAGGAGGCGCTTTCAAACATGATAGACTCGTGCACCACCG
>JAHWFP010029696.1:15454-27113 GCA_023313725.1 Lithobius niger
ATGGCCCCCCGAATGAATCTTCCCATGGTAGCTGATGATCAGTTTTATAGTTTGACTAATTTCTAATGAAAGAATTAGATTTATGTCAATTTAGTCAATGGTCATTGCAATGAAAAGTGTTAAATTTATTAGTGTCAAGTTAATATTCAATTAATACATTTATCTTCGTATTACTTTGTGGAAGGATTAATTTTTTGAATTATAGGATACTGTAGTAAACCGGTTTTTTTTTTAATATTCCTGACTCTCTCACCCTTAGAAAAATCTGCTTTTGCGTGGTTGTTTGAAAATAACTAGTGATACCGTTAACTTAAAAAAAACCGATTGAAGTGGCGAAAACATGATTGTATGTCCTCCCAGTGAATGAGTACTTTAAACTTTTTTTCCCTACGCCATCAAGTTGACAGACCTGTCAAATTATCAACGTTCCTGGAGTAGTAAATAAAACAAAATCTATATATAATATTAAGATGGGCATTTTACGTTGAGGTTTCATGTTTAGAGGTAAAAATGTCGTGTAAATAGTGTAAATATTTTTTTTGGCCTGAAGAAGATCCACGATTTGTATTGAAAATTCGCCGACGTTCATCAATAACAGTTGAGTGAGTTGACATGTTTACCTCTAAATATATATATATATATATATATATATATAATATATAGGCTATTTTGCAAAAGGGGTAAAAGGTCTTCATAATTTTCTGAAACTGCATAGCCTAGGCCTAACAAATTTGAAAAAAAGCAAGGTTGCAGACAATTCAGTCTATTTAGAACCTTATTTTCAAATGTAAATTAGTAAATGCATTACTTCTGTTGCCTAGCCCTAGGCCTACAAAAGATGCCAAACCTACCACTAACTATTGATATACGAGTACAGGTCATTTCTTAATGAAATCGAACCATTTTAATAATTTTTATCTGGAATGTGGTAGTTTTTATTCACAGGAAAACATAATTAAAACAAATCGTTGTTGTTGAAAAGATTCCAACCTACTCTTCATTCTATTCCCAACTCAAACAACAAGGAATGTGTTCAAGATCTTGTCAAGATCAAATCCCAGTAATTCTTGCCAAGATCTTGCCAAGAACTGAATCTTGCTTCGTCTTACCAAGATCTTGGCTAGTTGTGATGTCTAGGCAAGTTCTTGGTAAGACCTTGCATGCAGTAACCAAGATTGTGCCATCTTACCAAGATCTTGCAATATCTTGGTCAAGATTCTGACCTGGGAAGTAAAGAGTGTCACAGATGACGCCTCAACTCTTCCAACATCACCACGGATAACCCACGTTTCAAGTGAAGATCAAGCCGACCATTGCTGTCTACACTTGTCTCATTCGTGTCTAGAAACACGTTTGAGTGAAATTTTTAAGACAGACAACGTCTTCACCTCGAGCCGCTCGTCTCGACCTTAACCAAGACACACCCACAGCACGTCCTTTACGCATACCTGTTCCCACGATTCGAACTCCTTGTACAGGTACTGAAGAAAGCCAAAGCCTTCTCCTCCTTAGAGCCCCTTCTGACCAAACTTCTCTGCAGTAACCCTTCACCCAAATCCGGGATTCCGAACCTGAACGCCTTCCAAACTGTCCCATCCGAACACTCTGTCTCAACCTCACGAAAACATCCGAAGAGATAGAATCCAACTTTTCCTACCTGTACACCCACAAACAGGAGAAACCTTACCGGCCATGATCTCCCGTTGGAGAAGGAAAACAATCGATGTCACCGACGACAAGCCAACCTAAGCAGGGAAAGAGCAACAGCACACAAAATCGGAACGATCCCACTACCTGAGGAACATGTCAAGTGAAAAGAAGAAACCACACCGGCTGGGACCAATCGTCACAGCCAGTACTGTGGTCAAGCCCCCTGTGCACAAACAGAACGAAGCAGCAGCAAGCCATCCATAGAAGGAGACAAGCCATCCATAGAAGAAAGCAAGCCATCCAAAGTAGGAAGCAAGAACCCTCATAAAAACAACGGTCCATTCCAGAGCCACCAATCCCCACGAAGAAATGCAACTTCCTATTTCATCACCTTGTTCGGATAAAGTGCGAATTTTTACATAATAAAAATTTTGGGGGGAACGCCTGCTTGCATCCCGGGGCGCTCCGTCAGATCGGTGCCCGCCGTCACGTTCGACGAGGTCTGCTGATAATGCAAAAATTATAGGTTAATATGCTTGGCACAAGAAATTACATTTTGCCGGCCCTCAGGTTGGCCGGCTAAAAATGGTTTCTTTTATGCCTAAAACTAATAACCAAAGGCCCGCTCTGCCTCCCCTCTCGAGTCACCGCCTGGCAGATTGAGAGGAAAATGAATGCCAAAACCGGTCATGCTCTCTGTTATATTGAGGAGGACTGTGTTGCACATGCGCAGTAGGGACATGCAAGCAGGCGGCTACATACCACCGAAAAACCTCCAGGGAGACATCGCATTGGGACAATGTAATGCAAAAATTAACAGGTTAAGTATGTTTTAGACAAAAAAGAAACCATTTTTAGCCGGCCTGGCTGAGGGCCGGCAAAACGTTCTTTTTTTGCTTTGGTAACATGGCAGCATATTCACAGTGGAGAGAGCGATAGTGGTTGTCATCAATTACCGTAAATGTAGACATTCATATAAAGGTAATCAAAAATCAAAAGTCAAATGCGTCAAACTTCACAAGAGAACTGTGTCTTTTAAAGTTCGTTTAAAGTTCTTTTAAAGATATTTCAAGAACAAAAAAATAATCTTAATAATTGTTCATGCATAAGTTCTCTCCGAATAGGTTAGAATTATATTTACAAAGTTAGATTTACAAAATTAGCTTACTACATCATTAAGCTGACCACCGGGTAGTAAGGGTCTAAACTTAGTAAGAGGCAGGTAAGTTTAGACAAAATGTTAGACAAAATTTTATACCTAAACCCTTACTGTCAAAGTTTAACCACGTGTTCTTTCTAGGTTTTGACTTTCAGACCCTTAATTTTTGTTTAATTATCCTGAACTTCCAAGCTTATCCTAATTCCTATGGCAGAATCAGCGCTCGCAGACAAAAATACTAATCAAACTTATTAAACTAAGCTCTCTCTAACAAAATCCCTTGTTACCATTACTAAATCCAAGCTAAGCCAAGCTTTCCAACGCACTTTAGATTTATTAGTTTGGACTGTAGTTGTTTCCCTGTATAAAAGTAACGATTTTAATAAAAATTATTTTGCCTTGGTCTTTGCTGCATGGTTAGTTCCCAACATGTTTTATGGCCGAGATCAGGCCGTCTGCTCCACAGGTGCTCGTCACAAAATACGGCTAGGCCAGCAACAAGACAAAAAGAAAAACAACCCCCCTTACAAAAAAATACTGCAGTTTTGACCTTAAAAAAACTGCAGTTCTAAAGTCAGGGCTCGAATTGTCTTAGAAAAATTGCATAGCAGAAATGCGATGCAAAATACTAATTTGCGTAGCAGTCGTGAAAAAATGATTAGCAACTTTTAAAGAATAATTTATTTAGTAAAAAAAAATACAAAAAGTTTACTTTATTTCACACAACAGCCATTTTTGTTTCACTTTTACTTTGCTACACGCACGGACGCTTGGTCAAGACTATGGCATCCGATTTTGTTTGAGAAACAAACAGCCAGTTTCCAAATGGAATGTGGCTGGAGCCAAATACAAAAGGAGAAAATTTCAGGGGTGCAGAATATGCCAGAACGCTAGATTGGTTCGCGGTTCGCGGGAAATTTCAGAGAACTGAGGAAATTCACTGAAAAATGGCTTGCCAACACAGTGAAAGGCTGTGGAAATTTGCAAAATATGTACGAAAATTTTGTGGAAATTTTTGTCCTGTAAGAATTTTATGCACCCGTGGAAAATTTCAAAAATGGTTACAGTAACAAACAATGTAAACAAATGTAAATAGGAAAGAAAAAATATAATAAAGATAGACCTATAATAAACATTAACAATAGAATAAAAGCCGATGCACGCTAAGACTATTCTGACCCGCGACTGAAACGAAAGTGCCACCAACTAAATACCGAAGGTGATGGTAGGACCAATGATTTCCCAGTGTATGTGCGACGCTTGGCCTGCCTATAAAGTAGGAGGAATTAGGATCTCCGTGTCAGCCAACACGATCATGACTGTGCTGTTATGTTGTCTCGTTTCATGCAGTTGCGTCGCAAACTGCGATACATTATTTAATTTTGCATCGCTAAAGTTTAAATTTGTGGTGCAAATTGCGATGCGATACCGCTCATTTCGAGCCCTGAAAGTGCAATTTTATGGAACACAAACTGCAGTTTAAATTACTGCAGTTTATCAACGAAACTGCAGTTTTCCAAAACTGCAGTAATTAAGAACTGCAGTTTGTGTTCCATAAAATTGTAGTTTCTGCATAAAAACTGCACTTAATGAAACTGCAGTTCTGCATAAAAACTGCACTTTATAAAACTGCAGTAAATTAACAAAAATGCAAGTCACAGAACAACAGTTACTGTGGAACGTTTATTTTATTCAGCACTCTAATTCGTATTAGCCTAGGTTATTAACTTATACATACGGCCTATTTCACTTACCTATTGATCCTAGCTACTAATAATGGTTTACTTACAAGATTGACATGTATGAATCAACCCTATATACCTACTCACTGGTTAAACTTAAGTATGGTTGTAGTATTTGTATTTTAATTATGACTGCTAAAATAAAGCAGTGTTGGTCTTCATTTTAAACAATCAATTGGCCTCTTGTTTTAAACTGTGCGAACTCCATTAAATTTAATTAAAACTTCATCATAATTTAGGAAGTGTTTAAAACTTTAAATTTAACACCAATTCCAACTGCTAGTAAACTGCAGTTTTATTGTATGTAAAAACTGCAGTTCCAATCCACAGAAAACTGAATTTAAAAAATACTTTAAATAATTTTTAATATTAATAATTAAATCAGTTAAAAAAATTGTAATTATTATCATCAAAGAGTATTCAAAAATACGGTAATCTTAAAATTCAGTAGTCTGTAGTTTGGAACTAAATTTTCTGTGTAAAACTACAGTTTCCTAACAGTTGAAAGTTTTAAGATGCATCTGGTCTAATCTAGAAGTAGCTAAATCTAAACGATTAATAAATCCTGCGATCTGAGACAGGGTTATTCATAAGCTACATAGCCAGTTACGTACCTTAACATAAACAATCAGTTCATTAAATCAGTTAAAGAATTGTAATTATTAGCATTAAAAACTATTTATAAGTATCTGTAAAATTCAGTTGCCTGTGGTTTGAAATTGCAGTTTCTGTGTAAAACTGGAGTTTGCTAGCGGTTGGAAAAGCTATTCGCTCATTAAAACGTCATTTAAAAGTGAAAGCAGCCCTTGTAGATTACAACGGTACATCTGCCTTAAAAAAATTGATGTGAAATTGTAGTTTTAAACAGACATTTAGTGGGTTGGAAGAGGATTTAGGGTACATGCAATCGTGGTCAGCAACTGTTTTCCAAAGGTCGATTAGTAGAACCTCATAAAAGTGATGGTGAGGCAGGGACTACTGCAGCATGAATGGTCAAATTGAAAAATTTGTTATATGCTCCTTCATATAGTTTCTTCTCTTCATAACTGAAGTTACCATCCACAATAACCTCGTTTAAAACCAGTAACTGTATTAAACTGCATTTTCAGTCTATAATCGCAACTGAAAACTACAGTTTAACTTGTAAGCTGCTGTCACAATCTACAAGAAGTAGAACAATGTAGAACAGCAGTAGAACAATGCATTATATATTTATATATAAACTGCTACTATTGTTGACGACGGCTAGTTTTGAGTTTAGGATTCTGATTCAGAAACTGCACTTCTGGAATGAAACTAGTTTTAAGAAAAACTGCATGTATGTTATCTTGGAACTGCAGTTCCAGTCTATAAGACGTTTTCCACACAAACTGCAGTTGTGTAGTGAATTGCAGTTACAATGTACGAGAACTGCAGCTGATTACTGCACTCTTACACAGTCTTACTGCACTGTTCCAGTCTACAAGAAATGCACTTTAAAACTGCAGTTCTGTAATGAAACTGCAGTTCCAGTCTACAAGAACAGAAGAACAGTAGTTAAAAACTGCAGTTGATCACAGAAACTGCAGTTGTGTAGTGGCACGGCAGTTAGTCTTCACGAACTGGAGATGAAAATTGCACTTCGTCACAGAAAAAAATTCAAGTACTGCAATTGAAGACTGCGGTTTACATAAAAACTGCAGTTCTGTAATGGAACTGTAGTTTCCACACAAACTGCAGTTAAAATCTATGAGAACTGCAGCTGAAAACTGCACTCTATTACAGAAAGGTACTTTAAAACTGCAGTTCTGTAAAGAAACTGCAGTTGAACCTACACGAACACCAGTTAAAAACTCTAGTTTATCACAGAAACTGCAGATGTGTAGTGGCACTATAGTTAGTCTACAAGAACTGCAATTGAAAAGGGCACTTGGTCACTGAAACTGCAGCTCTATCGTAGAACTGCAGTTAAAATTCTTAAGTACTGCACTTGAAGACTGCAGTATACACAAAAACTGCAGTTCCGTAACGGAATTGCAGTTCCAGTTTATAGGAATTTCAGTTGAAAGCTGCAGTTTCTACACAAATTCCACTTCCTCATAGAACTGCAGTTCTCTCATAAAACTGCAGTTACAATTTTCAAGTACTCCACTTAATAACTGCAGTTTACACAAAACTGCAGTTATGTAATGGAACTGCAGTTCCAGTCTATAAGAACTCAGTTGAAAACTGCAGTTTTTCACACAAACTGCAGTTGTGTAGTGGAACTGTAGTTACAATCTACAAGAGCTACAGTTGAAAATTGCACTTTTTCTCAGAAACTGCAGTTCTCTCATAGAACTGCAGTTAAAATTTCAAGTATTCCACTTGAAAACTGCAGTTTACACAAAAACTGCAGCTCTGTAACTAAACTGCAGTTCCAATCTACAAGAAGTGCAGTTGAAAACTGCAGTTAGTCACAGAAACTGCAGTTGTGCAGTGGAACTGCAGTTAGTCTACAATAACTGCAGTTGAAAACTGCTCTTTGTCACTGAAACTGCAGTTCCATAAGAGAACTGCAGTTTAAAGAGTAAAAACTGCAGTAAAGTGCAGTTTTCATGGGAAAAACTGCAGTATTTTTTTGAAAGGCCCCCCCCCCCACCAAAAAAAGCAACACCACAAAACAAGGAGAAAAACACGGGTCAGAAAGCTAATTATATGCTGCTGCGTTCTAGAGCAGCAATAGCGGTCAGCATGTACACCCGATTACAGTCATTGTTGGTTTTATTGTAGCTATAGTCTTCAATCTTTCAAATGACACAAAATGAACTGTCTCCGACCACTTCGTCTTCAATAAAAACGCCTCGAAACATCTCTCAACAGATCTTTTTCCTTGAACCGGCTGTCCCATGGATAGTATAGTTGTTGTCTCCGAGAATATAATCTACGATTTTTTTTTGTGAGTGTAGCTACGCGCCCATTGTGGATGGACCAGGGCTCGACGTAACCCCAAAAAATTGATTAGCAAGACTGCGACGCAAAATGAAACTTGTCTAGCATATTCAAAATCTTGATTAGCAGTTTTTTTTTAAGCCTAACATGTATTTTTACTGTGTAGTGGTACCAGAACTTTTTGTCTATCAGACGGAACCTTTCAATGCTCTCGATGTGTTGCTGGAGTATTTTTTTAATTTTATTTAATTTAGTTTTTTTTTTACTTATAATTATACTGAATAGCCAGCCATCCACTCTAATGTTTTACGGCAGTAAAATTAACATTCCTGCAACTTCAAGACAAGAGGTTATTCACCCCCCCCCCCCCCCCCCCATGCCCACTGCAGGTGCAGGGAGGGAAAATAATCGTTGATTAGAGAGCTAAGCTATGTGCAGCTATTAAAACGACTAACGTTGTTGGCTGCTTTTCAGCGTTTAAACTAAATGAAAACAGTGACTTCTGCTATTTCTAATTATTGGTAAAATGGCTGCGTCGAACGCTGTCAATTCTCACGCGGAGTAAAACGTGTAGCCTTGAGATTCACAACGAGTAACGAGATTCCCTACGATTAACGAGATTCTCAACGCGATTGATTTGCATAGCAGCCTTGCGACGCAAAATAAAAACTGATTCGCAAAACAACAATAATGTATAGTAAAGTGCGATGCGATACTGCTTATGTCGGGACCTGGGATGGACTCGAGAAAAGTTATTTTTTTTCTCCAACTACTTCTAACCAGGGTGCTTGAAAACATGAGTACAAATCTACCGTTCATATTAGTCTATTAAAAGGATAACCCTCTCGCTATATTCCAGCATCCAGCATGAAATGGCTTTTTCATAGGTTAGAGTGAACATAGTAAAATAGCTTCTCACAGAGGAAAAATAGGAAAATGAATGCCTTTGAACATTTACACGTGTCTGAAACAATATTAAACTGAGCAATACAGGAAAGCTAACGGGGAGGAAATGTACCTTGAATGTGACTTTGCAGAAAATTCTCTTTCACAAAAAGTATAGGGAAAATTTGTCGTGACACTCAAATGCAAAACTCAAAATACTCAAGTATTCTGAGAATTTTTGATAAACACACGAGTCCAGAAAAGGCGTTATATGGTCCTCCTATCTTCTTCATTCTGCTACAGAGTGTGTTTTCTTCTGCTTCTTAATCACTGTTAGTCTCACGAAAAACTTTGAAGTTCGTACTGTGTGGAACATGACGAAATTCCAAAAAAGTCAATTCGCAAAAAAATCGTGCACTTTTCCACAAACTAGACACGTACTCCCATGTCCAGCAAACTTTCAACAACTAACTGTTGTCATCATCAGGCTTTTAAAGGTTGATTTAGTCCCTGATCGCATCCAGCTTCAATGTTGTTTACAAGCGCCGTTTTCGAATTCGCCGGTACGTGGCCTACTACATTTTTCGGGCCGTTACACGTCGGCATGCTGCTCGCTTAGTTCCCATCGCCTACTCAATTCTCGTTCAAGTTTAACGTTAACCAGGTGGCCCACGTTAGGATTTGATGGTCCTTGAATGTTCATGAGCAGTTTTTTATGCAATTCATGTTGTTTTTAATTGCTACTGATTCCAGGCACCTAATAGGGATGGGTCGGTTTCATTTTTTTGACACCGGTTCCGGTTTTCAAACCCACAAAACCGCGGTTTCGGTATCGGTTTTTGCCACCCTCCACCCCCAACCATATATTTATATTTTTTCTTGTAACATTAGTATTACTAACGTCTAACTCGCACCTCCTTTCACTTTCAGCTGCGTCATAGACCATGGGTTTTGCTATGGCACCATTTTCTTCTACTGTTTTTTGTTTTAAATGACTAGGAGCTCTGCATAAAAAAAGATAATTATTAAAAACAAATTTAAAACAACCAATCAATCTTTGATTTTTCAAACACCGTACGAAAAACCGTCACAAAGTCTGAATCGGTTTCGGTTTTCAGTAAAAACCGAAAATTCTGTTTCGGTTTTGGTTACCGACCCATCCCTAGCACCTAAGATGTATATCTCTTGCTGAGTTGGAGCTCAAAAGCGTTCTGGTTTTTTCCCAATCTATTGTGTAACGTGTCTCCATGCAATGCACTGCTATTCCGTTGTCCTTCTTATTTCTTATTTCTTATTTCTGGTCTCACCAATATATTCTATGAACCGTATGTGGAACCGTATGTCAAACCAATGTCGACGAAGAGGGCCATCCGAAAGAACAACTCAGAGCTATTGCCCAAAATGAATTTGTTAGGCTAGTGAGAAACACTAGTGACATGGAAAAAACGTGGCCGTTCTTGGATGAGACAAAAGAAAAGTTTCTTAGATTGGATACCCAGGGGAAATGCTGAATAGGCTTAAGAAGAATGCATACTCGATTGTGTCGTCAGCTAAAAGAAGAGAGCGAGAAGTGAATGAGTATGACAGAAAACCTACGAAAGAGAAGAAAAACCACGAGTGAGTTTGACTTACCTTGAGGGAGTGACTGGCCAGATTCGAGACGTCTTGAGGAAGCGAGGCTTGAATGCGTGCTTCAAGAACGTGGAGGGCTTGAAAAAACGTATTAGCAACAAAGAGAAAAAAAGTGTGACTGTCCAACATCAAACTCACATGACACAAAAGGAGAAGTATGAACAGGCGATGGGATGAGTTGTGAATGCGAGAGAAGCGGTGTACCGTGTCCCATGCAATGACTTGTGAAGCAGTATATATTGGTGAGACCAGAAAAGGAGTACGAGTGAGACTGGCACAACACATGGCAAACGTAAGAAATAAGAAGAAGAATTACGGAATAGCAGCGCATTGCATGGTGACACGTCGCGCAATAGATTAGGAAAAAACCAGAACGCTTTTCAGCTCAAACTCAGCAAGAGATATACATCTTAGGTGCCTGGAATCAGTAGCAATTAAACAACATGAATTGCATAAAAAACTGCTCATGAACATTCAAGGACCATCAAATCCTAACGTGGGCCACCTGGTTAACGTTGGACTTGAACGAGAATTGAGTAGGCGATGGGAACTAAGCGAGCAGCATGCCGACATGCAACGGCCCGAAAAATGTAGTAGGCCACGATTACCAGCGAATTCGAAAATGGCGCTTGTAAACAATGTTGAAGCAGGATGTGATCGGGGACTAAATCAACCTTTAAAAACCTGATGATGACAACAGTTAGTTGTTGAAAATTTGCTGGACATAGGAGTAGCCTAAGTGTCTAGTATGTGGAAATGTGCGTGATTTTTTTGTGAATTGACTTTTTCGGAATCACTGTTAGTGCTAGCTGTATTGAGAGAAAGCAGTTGGCAATGTAAGAAGCAGAAGAAAGCACATATAGCAGCCTGAAGAAGATATAACGCCTTTTTTGGACTTGTGCCCATCGAAAATTCTCTGAATACTGAGGGTTATTCGAGTGTCAATACAAATTTTTCCCGTAGTTATTGAACATTCAAAGTAAGATGGTAGCATTTTTCCTCACAAAAAGCCGTGTTTGTAGGTATTACGCACATGAATCTTTTTTAATACATTGAACGATTTTTGTTTACGTGGGGGTCCAAACCTTTACGGTAATATTGTTTCTCGTCAGCAATGCAATTGTCTTTCGATATGCTCCCTCTCTGCCGAAAAAAACCATTACTGGATATACTTTGATTTGAAACTCTTCATCAACGCTTGTACATAGTTCCGAGACTCATTTTCGCACACTTTCAAAAGAAAGATATTATAAATAGGCCTACCTTGCAAATTTTCGACAGAAGTACTTTTCTTCAGGCACCCGAAGATGTGGGGTCTTCTTCTACAACATTACGGGATTTTTGAACTTGGCAACCATTTTGGTAAACATTGTGGCCTCCGGTATTTCCAATGCTTCGCTCCTGCTTGTCTTGTTCTTTCGTTTTCAACTACTTGCTCTAGAGCTGGGCATCAAGGTCTTTGCCCATCAGGTGTACAACACTTGGGTTCGACGGTCCCTAGATGTTCATCAATGGGACTGAATGTCTTGTGGTGTTGGATGGCAATCCATTCCAGGCACCTCAAGTGGGTGTCTCTCGCTGTGTTTGAGCTGACTAGTGTTTTTGTCTTTTTCCTTCCTATATCATGTTCAGTGCCCATGCAATGGAATGCAATGCCGTTGTCTTCAACTTCATTCCTGGT
>JAHWFP010029698.1:305-12506 GCA_023313725.1 Lithobius niger
TTTTTTTTTTTTTTTTTTAGTTTTTTGTTTTGCTACCGCCAAAATTAAGTGAAGGCGTGATGTACGAGCCGAACAGAAGTGATTATAGTTATTAGCGTTGCAAATTGGAGGTTTAATGGAGGGCAGGCAAGCCAGCGAAGCAAAACGGACGCAAATAATTGTGGAGCTTGACGCGGTTCCATGTAGGGCATTTTAATCGTAATAAATCAGCAAATTCGGCTCAGTTCGTTTATGTTAAGAGAAACGATAGCTTAAGTAATCTGTTAAGTACAGTACAGTGTGTGTGAGGTACACGCTAGGCATCCCACCACAGCCACTTACCCCTAAGTTACCTCTATAGGGATTAGAAATTGTGTTAACCCTCATTGTATATCTTGTTTCACATTATGTTTGCAGGAAACTGACTGTATGAGGCTACTTTTCCTTCCATACACGAATGCAAAAACACTTAAATGTCCCATTCGTGGATTCCAACATAAGCTGTGTGGGGCACAAGTGTGATATCCTCATGTTTTAGCACTTACAGTGCAAGGAAACGTGGCGTCGTGCCGTCAGTTTCCTGCAAACATTATATGGCACAAACTATAGTGCTGGGAGATTTAATCGGTGAACGGCGACCCCAGCATATCGAATGGGAGAAGGCCCCAAACCTGCATCCTCTCAAATTACCTTAGGCCTACAGTTGGAATGACATCAGAGGGTGGTTCAGTTCTACTTGGTGGTTTTAACGGCTCGCCTTGATGACTGATGACTGATGATGAGTGGCTAAAAGCAGTTTGGGATGACGTTGAGTTAGGGGTTAAATTTGAAATTAGTGAAGTCAAAAGGGGACGTCTGGTTGGGTCGGAACCTTAGCAAAATTATGTTCCGAATACTAGGGAACAACTCATTGTCGGTTGCCAGGTGAAAATGTACAATTGTTGACACTGTTACAGGGCTTAACTATATTATTAACTCGGACTTTGGTTTTGTAATAAACAATTAACTAGGTCGTGTGGTCTAGACACTGTTGATATGTTCCTGGATTGTCACTTCAGGTCAATGATGCAGGTGGATATTGTTGCCGGAAAGTTTTTAAAATTACTAATTAATAATAATAATGTAAGTTTGTTGCAAACGCAATTGGAATGGCAGGGATCTGGTGGTCGCTAACTGCCATCTGACGTGAAAACTAAAAATTAAAAATTTAAAAAGTTTAAAAGTTTAAAGTGAAGATAAATGAAGACAATGTCTCGGCTGTAGAGGAAGGATTGATGGAATTAGGTTGGGGCACAAATGCCTTATCACCAAGGATAGTCCTACCAGGGACACAATGGTACCTGATAGCACTGCCAAACATGAGGGACAAGTAAGGGAAAACGCCAGGTATCATTGTCAGTATTTCTTATATAACAATAAAATAATGCACCGCAAAGTTTGGCCAAAGCCAATTGTCAATCCTAATGTATAAAAAAATAATAATGATAAAAATTCACCACAACAGAATTGGTCAGCACTGAACGGCTGTGGCCGCTTATCATACCAATCCAATACCAAGTAGCGAGAAGTTATACATTTAATAATAACGCACTTATCACAATAGCGGATGGTTGACGGAAGGGTTGTGAGCCACTGCCAACTTACCAGTGAAAAAAGGAAGGAGAGATTATGATGCTCTCTTAATGAAGGCAGACAGATTTTCTGAGCGCCAACTACTCCAAATCCATACATACCGTCCTAGAACAAAGGGCATTCCAAACAGGGACTACTCTCACCACACAAAAAAAATCTTCAGCAGTCAAGTCTGGATCCCCTAGTCTCAAGTTTCCAAGGGTGAACCCTGGTGTTATGAATACATGGTGCTAGGTCGAAAATGGGAAGGTCGATCGAGATCAAGTTTCGAAGGATCTTGTAGGTCAAGATGAGGTCAAATCTCGGACGGTTTAATTCCAGAAGCTCAAGTCCCGCTCTTGAGAGCCGTTCATTATGATCAATATTTCGGAGTCCTGGAAGGCACCTGGTGAATCTTCTTTGAACGGATTCGATTAAGTCGATGTCTTTAGTAAGATATGGGTACCACACAAGAGTGGCCACAACCAGATGTCATAAGTTAATAAAAAGCAGGCAGCACGTATGTGACATGCTGCACAATTCCAAAACTTGTCCGGTCGTCCTTTATTTTCCCCTTCGACTATCTTACAATGGCGATGAGGATGGGATTCGAATGCATGCAGGCAAAGCCTAAAAATTGGTTAGGCCTATAAATTAGCCGGAGATTTTACACGTTGTTCGCTTGCTATTTCGTTGTAGCTTGCAATCTGGAGCGAATTATCCATGACCAGTTTGCTGGTGCATCTGTTAAATAAACTGTGGTGTGCTGGCTACCCTTCAGCTAATTTGGTGGAGATTATACTGACAAACTGGAGACTATACTGAGATTGTGTAGGTGCACCCTTGGAACTGTTAATCGTCGGGGGTAGTGGAGTCCATAAATTTGCGTATTTTTAAGCGGGGTTTGAGGGAAACTGACTTTGCCCTGTGTTGAGGTGTTTTTAGCCTGCTTGTTTTTAGTTTATTACCTTTGCGGGTTTCGGCGTAGTATTTGTCTCTGATACCTGTATTTTTCAGTTTTGTTTTGGATATCCATTGCTTCTTTTAACGTTGAACTGGTGTTAGTGCACCTAAACAGTCTCTTCCTGTTCCTTTTCTCATCTTGTATGTGGAAATACATTTTATTTTATTATTATTATTACTAGCCATATCGTTCGCTTCGGTCGTTCTATTGGCGTCGATCCACGCTTCATGTAATTTGTTTGATTCCAAGAGCATCACAAAATCGATGTACTGATTATTTGGACGCAAACAAATTGCAATTATTGCTTACAGTTTGTTCATCACATTCCTCAGCACGTCTGCATTTCATGTACTTCATTCAAAAAATACGATTTATTTGTTTGTTTTGGCTGCTAAAAAGACGTTGTCAGAGGCTTTAGCGAATCAGAGAATTTTGCGAACATCGAAAAACGAATGGAGACTTTTAAACGCAATACCAAACTATTCTTGTTTGTCCTACTCAATGTGACAATGTCCTGTCGATAATAGCATCGTGACATTAATAAATTGGTTTGAAGGGGAGGTGGCGATCATATGCGTAGCATTAGGAGGTAGCTACTTATTCTACGTTCATTCTTCATTTTTGTTTTCCAGCATAGATTACGTGTTGCAACGCACGTTTGAATAGGTTAATGATCTAATTCTAAAAACGGCCCCAGCATCAGCTTCAAGTCTTGAAAAGCCATCATGAAAACGTCTGCCTCACAGAGTGAATATAACAAAGTACCTTTCTGTCCGGTGGGCCATTCGTTTGTTTTTAGGGTCGTGGATTTTGGCAGTGAAGTGGCTGATAGCACTAAGGCTTTTTCAGAGCCAGAGCTTTGAACGCCAAAGTGTTGACTTGAATGGGCGCCTTTTTAGCTCTTTTCCCGCCAATGCACGACCAAGATTAATGGTTTCCCACACCGCCAGTAATGAATCCCCCAGTTGGCGTCCGTATCTCGTGAGCCACGAGACCACGTGCGTGCATGCCGCGGATTGCGGCCTCATTCGTAATTTCCGTTTTCTCCCTTCAACCCTTTCCGTGTCGGGTTTTTAGACTCTTCCTCGCGCTAGAAGTGCTTGGATCTGGCTCGGATATTACTGGCGTGTTGAATCGCAATTTTGTTACACCTGATTCGTTGTCGAAATTATTGAAGCTGTTACTGACAAAGTTGGCGAACATGCCCACGAAATATTGCAGTAAAAAAAAAAGTGTAAAATTTCAAAACTTTTCATTCCCAAACAAACGAAGAAAGTAGGGCTACGCACTCGACTATCTTCTCGGCTAAATTTCGTCAGTGTTCTTCAGTGACGTCGTCTACTTTCCGTTCGTCATTCTACTGATGGCACATGCATGATTTTTCAAGATTCTCAAGCACTTTTCCAGGGATGGAATTTCATTATTACTTTCCAGGACATTTCCAGGTTTTCAAGAACTCGCACGAACCCTGAATTACCTGCAGATGAACAGTGCTAAGCACACAAAGACGATTAGTTTTTAAACATTTTCCAGCGATATCATTTAGCCAAGTAGAATGTACCAATCATTAGCTGACCTATCGTGTGCAAAAGTAAAAATGGTAAAAACATTTGAAGACAGCAGCAAGGTTTCACGTGGGCTAAACAGTACAGCAACACTGCTGAATCTGAAACCTTACAGGAAAGTTTATTTGTGTTCCTTTTGCTGTTTTGCCTTCGGATCAGTTAAACCTTACCTTAAGCATCAAAAGAGCTCGTTTTTGTTTTCTAATAATTAATAATCGCTGGTTACTTATATTTCCAACAAACTGCCTGTTGTATTACATTTTACTGTAAATTAGAAACAAGCCAGTTCGATAAGTTGGTTTGGTTTAAGGCCTATACTTAGATTATTTGTTCTGTTTTTTTTTTACATTTTTTTTTATTCAAGAAGCGGTAACCCTTCAAGATTTTCTTCCTCATAAACAGTTTAATACACGATAAGACAATTTAATTATTTTAAATATGTTACAATGACAATAAAACATTACGAGTTAATTGTGAAACGGAATCAATATGTTAACCGAAGCTGCATTGTTACTCGGCTACGGAGAACAATTATTTTCAGTTAAAACCTCCCCAAATGTCAAACCATAAACGGCAACTACTGGAGTCAAATGTGAACTGAATGTCAAATTTCAAGCACATCGGTCGCATAAATTATTTCATCTGAGGGGAATTAGCTAGTAATAAGTAGTAATCTTAACCCATAAAACAGTAGTTGCCACTCTTTTGCCAGCGCTGGCCCAAATGTACATTAAACAATGCTTTAACAATGATAAAAACAACAATATCTTTTCCGGCAGAAAAAGAAAAAGAATTATTGGATGAAACAATGCAGAAGCAATGGTGTAACAATAATGCTGCAAACAACAATGTCTTTACAAACATGCATTGTACTTGGTTTCATGAGTCACGTAATCGGGCTTGAGTGAAAAAGACACAAAAAATGCGCAGTCGGATTCAGTGCGGAAAAAAAACCTAGGCCACAGGACGTGAAAGACACCGTCTGCTCCCGGGTAACGGAAATGAATCACAAGATACATGGATTGAGTGAGCGAAGCAACCTAACCGTAATTACCCATCTTCAAGAACCGGAACTATTTAAATTACGCATTTCACTGTTATGGGGCAGTTGTACTCGTAGAATTGCCCGTCTTCATGACGGGATTTACAGTTAGTAGTAGTAATAATTAGCATGAAATACAGGATGTTGACATAACTTTTTTTGTAATGAAATCCTTTCGCACAGCTCTGAAACAGGTCTTTGTGTTGTCTACTTGGTAAACCCCCGTCGATGTAAATAATTTCCAAAGCTTTCTGTCGCATTAATATTTAGTATTCATTACAAGAAAACGATGGTTTAATGTCTAGG
This sequence comes from Lithobius niger, assembly GCA_023313725.1. Taxonomy (NCBI): domain Eukaryota; kingdom Metazoa; phylum Arthropoda; class Chilopoda; order Lithobiomorpha; family Lithobiidae; genus Lithobius; species Lithobius niger. The sequence goes on from JAHWFP010029698.1 coordinate 5,773, forward strand.
GTAAGAGAAGCAGTAGCTAACCTTCGCCCAAACACTGATATATCTTGCTTGCTTCTCCGTTTTATTATTATTTTTGGGTTCTGCAATTTATTACTAAATTGCTATGACTAAATTTATGACTAAATTTTGTTTGTTTTCCTATACTCGAGTATTCTTTGAGATTGATTTATATATTTCACTCCTCTTTGTATTCTGCTTTTATCTCCCTTTTCATAAGTTTGTTGTGTTTATATATATTTATCTCGATATATTTTTTGTTTATTACAATGTTGTTTTATTTTTGGTGCCTAATCTTTGAATTTGTTTGCAAAACTGCCAGTTTAATTGTTTTTCTTTGTCTGCTGCTCTCAAACCACACGCGAACATCAGCTCTCGTGGAATGAGTGCTTGTGTTTGTGCTTAATTTTGTAATTTGTGTCGGATGAATAAACTTACTTACTTACTAACTGTGTCTTCAAGTTCAAGTTTATTACGAGAGTAAAAAGCCTCCAACGCCATACACTCTCCTCTATTTTAAAAAACGAACTTACTACTAACCAGGGATACACCCAGGGATACACCAAAGGGTTTCGAAGGGTTTCAAAGGGTTTAACGAGCGTTACCACTCCTGGTTATCTGTCCGAAGCCCTAAGGTCAACAACAATCAGACGCCAACAATTAGACGCCACCAACAATTTGAAACTGTTGGCCGAAGTGCTAGTGCGCTTCTAGATTAGCAAGTGGTAGAAATTGTCGTCCCACAATACTAAAAGAGGTAACAAGTCACTCGACTAAAAGTAATAAATGTAGTTATCATCCGGTATTTAACTTAACAACACCCTTAACAACGGAAGTATAACGGTGGGCATACGTTCTCAAACCTTTTCTTTCGTGATAGTTACCGCCATTTTGTTTATCCTCGAATCGACCAATTCTGTGCCTAAATTATTGATGCGTGACGTCGCTTCCGGTGGAGGTGTTGAGTTTCGGTGTAATCGGTTGCTGAGCTGTTTTGAGCGCATGGATTTCAGGGACCGATGACCTTGTCCATGAATGGTAGTTTTTAGTCTTGTGTGCGTCCGAAACGGCTGAAAAAACTATTGCAACGACTTTGTCCGTTTCTCCATCTCTTTTTCCAACTTCAGAACGGTGCCAGATAGAGATAAACGGTTTTCGCCATTAGATTCAGCGACCAAAACTTAGTCAAAGAACACGGCAAATTAAAAAATCGTTGCTTCCTTATAGCCAATCGGCTTTCTTGATGATGAAATAAAAAACATTTGATCGTCGCATTTAAACACTACAGGAACACACGCAACCGTTAAAACAAAAGAGATTTCGTTAACGACACACATTAGCTTCATTCAAAAGTCTCAAAACCGTATAGCATGGATGAATAGGCCTACTCTTGAACCCATTTTCCGTTAGCTGTTACATACGAAATTAAAGCGGCAGGAAAAAAGTAAAGGTCTGAAAGCTGAAAGTTAGGCCATAAATCACGTTACCATGGCAACGTCAAGTCTCCGCATAAATGAATACGTCTACTCTCGGACCCAATTCTCCGTTAACTGCTACGTATGGAATATAAACTGCAGGTAAACATTAGGCCTAAAAGCTGACAAGTATGTTCATAAAATTAAAAATTAGGCCTAAAAGCTAACATATTTTTACCCGCAGTTGTGATGGTAACTACTTTTATATTATCTTATAGAGATCACTGTTGCAGTGCGTGATAGAGGTGTGCGCCTCAAAATTTTGCTAAGTGGCGGAAGTGCACAGAAGACCTGTTTTGACTAGGTAGTCGCTGCAACAGCTACATGATGACAATATCATGGTTGACGATTTTCGGAGGAGCTCACAACATGTGTTAAAGCAACATACCGCTTTCCTTATAACCTTCCGCCTGCCTTATAACAGCGACACGCCGATCGTATCCGCGCATTTACCATAGTCAAGGTCAACTGAGACAGTAACTTCGTTCCTCGCAGCGAAAAACGAAGCTACTATCTCAGTTGGCATTGCGCCTAATAGACAATCCAGCGTGAACGCATTAATTGTGTCGTCACAAACCGGAATTATTCTCGTATTTTAAAATCACAATTTATAATTTTCTAGGCTAGTGTCTTATAATTTTGCTTCGGCGATCTATTGGAATAATTAATTTTCATTTTTGCTGCATTAGTCTATTAGATTTTTTGATCTCATAGTAATTACTGGCAAACGAATAAAATTAGTACTGCGCACACACAGATAAAACTTCAAGGTCATTGTAGGAGCGCAAAGCATCATGTAGGAACGGGTCGTTCTTAAAAATGGTTAAGAATATTCAACAGAAAATCTCCTAGACGCCACATTTTAAAACGGATTTTTAGCAAGGGAAAGACTGACTGTAAGTAAATAGACCTTTGGGGCCGTACTTGATGTGGAGGATCGAGAAAAATGGCGCTGGGAGGTATATCCCTTTAAGCTACTCCTTCTGAGTAAAAACAAATCAAGGTATATGCCGGTTTTAAACTTCACCCTGGGTCTTGGGAAGGGACCCCCCCCCCCCCCAACCTTCCTCGGATGCGCCACTATTCCATCCAACAACACCTGAAATCTGCCGTCGTGTCCCCAGCCTCGGAGCTGCTCAACTTAGTTTTTTTTTCAGGAAAATGTCTAAGGGAAGAATCCGTTGTTTCCACAACGCAAAAAAAGTTTGACACCGAAGTAAATCACAGTCAATGACCCGGTCCCCTTTTCACGCCCGAACGATCATCAATGGCCCCTCCCCCGATTTCGATGTCCGAACCACAGGTGCGAAGGTGTTGGCTTCACTGGTCAAGAAAGCCGTTTTCTTCACGGAGGAAGGGTGAAAAGCAAGGATGGGGAAAGCCTCAGTCCCTCAACCTTCGCGAAATCTGGACTTCGATAAATCTTGGTTTACAAAACCTTAGGAAAAACGAGGGGTCAGAACGCGATATTCTCGGTTCTTTGTCCGCATGGTGTCTTCGATTACACTAGAGGACCATCTTGTAAAGCATTGAAGAGGCTATGGTAAGCAGTGTTGGTAAGACTAAAAGTAATGTTAGAAGAACTGGGCAGAAGGTTAAGGGGTCAGAAAAACTTCAGCATCTTGATAATTTGTAAGTTTGTATGGGTTTAAGAAAGTTAGGATCTGGAACAACCGCTTATCTAAACGGTTGGCGGACAAAAGATCCGGGGTAAAATTGTGCGGAGGGAAAAGGTCCTGGGGAAAAAAAGTCCTGGGAAAAAAGGTCGGCAGAACTAAGGTTCGGGGTAAAAAAAAGATCCGGTTAAAAAGTCTGAAGAAAAAAGGTCCGTGGGAAAAAAAAAAGTCCACGTATGTTTCTGTGCACAAAAATAAATACACTGCACAATAGACAAAAATTACCAAATCTTTTTTTTTACGGTTTTTTCTACAGGTTCGGGAAGGTTAGGTCAGTTGCCTTGGCTCGAATTTCACCAGTCAAGCAAAGGATTTTCATCAGGAAACGTCGTTTTCTGCAGCTTTTTTCCTTCGGCTTTTTTCCGAAACCCCTTTATCTTACACGTTAGGTTAGGTCAGTTGCCTTGGCTCGAATTTCACCAGTCAGGCAAAGGAGTTTCAACAAGAAACGTATTTTTTCTACTCTTTTTTTTTTCTTCGGCTTTTTTTTTTTGGACCCTTTTCCCACGTACCTTTTTTCGTCCGACCTTTTTCCCCTGATATTTCTTCTACTGACCCAAGACCAGTGCAGTTCCCGGTTTTTTTTTCCACGGTCTCTTTTTCTCCGCACCATTTTATGCAGAACTTTTTCCCCGGGCTTTTTTTCCCCATACCTTTTTTCACCTGGACCTTCTTTACTAAATTCATATAAACATGTAAGGGGGGAAACTGCCAGTTCAGCCAATCGCACATAGAGGTGACCAGGTGTTCCATTTGTGTTTCCAGCTTACTCCCGTGACCTTCAAAAAATTACTTCGCACCGCTTATCTATATATATAATTACACAATATCCGCAAGGCAGCCAGCAGCAGCAGCAAGCAAGACATACGAAGCAGTCATCTGCATCTGCAGCGCAGCCAGCAGTACATACGATGCCATCTACCGACGGAACGGCAAATTATAAGAGTAGCAGCCAAGGCCCGCTGAGATAGTAGCTGCGCCCTGAACGCAACGTCCAGCAGCGCGAACATACGATGCCATCTAGCGACCGAACGGCAACTAAATGGGGGGGGGGGGCGAGCGAAGCGAGCGACTTCGCTAGTAAACAATAATTCACATTGCTTTTAAATAATAATTTAAGGAGAAGAAGCAAGGAAAAGGGAAACTTACTGGAAGAAAAATTGCCTGTCGTTGTCAACGTTCAGGCTATTACGGAAAATTGGAAATTAGCCATCAGCGAAAATTATACACTAGAAATAACGTAGTTCAGTAAGCCATCTTTATGCACTTAAGTTTCGTCGGAGTGGCATGACCCGGATTCTAACCGGCTACCTGGTTCGCCCCCAGATTTTTTTTTTAACGTTCAGGCTACACCAACCGAAGACAACCACGGGTGAAACAAAACCTGGCCGAAATAAAATCCGGGCGAAGCCGGGTACAAATGCTAGTTGCTCATAAACAATAGTTGAGGAGCTAACATGTTAAAGGGCAATTACATCCATTTTGACATGGATGTTTGGCTTTTGGATCACTTACACAATAACTAAACACAAGAATTGCTGTAAGAATACGTTACGTACGTCCGACATAACAATTTAATTACTGCATCACCAAAACACGACATGGAGGTCGCCATTGTTTTGCTGGAACGCGCCGAAATTAATGCCGACAGACGGACCTCTTCGATTTCTACTCGCAGCCGAGTGAGAGAGCAGTATTGACTGTGAGGAGCTCAAGCGTCTGACGGCCTTAGCTGGCAACTACATTTCTGGCCAGCTAAGGCCGTCAGACGCTTGAACTTCTCACAGTCAATACAGTTATCTCAATCGGCTGCGAGTCGAAATCGAAAAGTGACATCTGTCGGCATTAATTTCTGAGCGTTCCAGCAAAACAATGGCGATCTCCGTGTCGTGTTTTGGTGATGCAGTAATTAAATTGTTATATCGGACGTAAGTAACGTATTCTTACCGCAATTCTTGTGTTTAGTTATTGTATAAGTGATCCAAAAGTCAAACATGCATGTCAAAATGGATGTAATTGCCCTTTAAGATAACCTATCGAAGTTTCGTAATTATTGAAACTGGTTTTATCCATATGACGATATATCCGTTGATACGATTCTTTTTTACCTTGTTTTTAATTATGCAATTTTTTACGATAGTAAGTTATGAGCGGTCCCCCAGGGAACCCTTTCTTGCTGTTTTGCTCGTTTTAGAGCAATAAAATGCTATTATTATTATTATTATTAAAAATACTTTTATAGATAATAAAAATTTTGCGTAAAAATTAAAAATTATTATTTTGAAAACCGCCACTAGCTACCAATAGATGTCGTAGCTTATCGCACAAAGATGTGATTTGCTTGGCCAATTCCCGAGCAGACCTCGAAGAAATAAGCCAGTCATGGCGGCCATTTTGTCTACCCCTCTAATCTTGTTGAAGGTCGGGCCGGTGAATTGACTGGCCATGGTCGAGCATGGCGCTCGTGTTTCGGAAAGAAAACAAAAATTCTCTCACACACACAAAAAAAAACGTCTTTGTGTTTTACTCAGATTTTGGGCAGAGCGTCAGTCAGTAACACGATGAACTTTTGCCAGTGCACTGCATGTTGTTGACAATATTGTGTCGGTTGGATATGAAGCGCGCAGCGGCGTATAGTCGTGACACAGCTCGTAGAGATGACAATCATATCGCCATCAATCACGGAGCAAGCAGACGGTGACACAGCCGTTTAAGAATATCACGTGGCCGCAATCACGTGACACAGCCGTTTACGAGTCACGTGACCTGGTCACAACTGGCGCCCGGAACAGGCGATCGATGCTAGTCGGCGAACCCCATAATTCGGAGGGGAAACGGAAAGGGCGGGCGGCAGGACGTGGCTGTTTGGGTGTGCTTAGTGAGGTTGACGCTTTAGGAACCCGACCGACACCCAACTAACACACACTCGATTGACTCGGTAATGGTATAACACATCAGGATTTGACGGTGCGGAACCGATGCTTGCCAACCGCCCCTGAAACCCAATAGGTCAACAATGATACCGGCGTCACCACAGCGTAATTGAAAGCTAACATCACCCCCTCCCCCCTAACCCGGTCAAGCCACCATACAACCCTACCTGCGCTGTCACTGGACGGGATGAGAGTGATGATCTTAGGGATGGGTGTTAAGCTTTGAATCTAGGAATTTGGGAGGTGGGGTGTCAGATGAGGCCAACGGGTTCACAATAAACCCGGGCAAACTGTGATGTTTCGAAAAAACTCACACCATAATGTACACTTTTTTAAGCTCGTGAAAGCTACGTTAAATCAAAAACAAAACAGTACTCATAACGATACTCTTGCATAGGAATATATTAATAGGTGACTTATACTCACAGTTCGATCACGCAAAACCAAGAGTCAAAGATCTTCAAAGGTTTTCCCCTCGAAACTTGCGAATTTTCGACCATCTTTACTGGCTGTCTTCGTCAGGCAGTTAAGCCACCGGCACCCACACTCACAATCCTTCCAAACCCAACGAACTTCCAAAATTCCTTCCAAAACTCGAACTTCCGAAATTCACAAGTTTCTAGGTTAAAACCTTTGAAAATCTTTGACTTTTG
>JAHWFP010029700.1:0-21478 GCA_023313725.1 Lithobius niger
GTCCGGTCTACTGATAGGGGCTTGCCCCAGGGTAGTTGTTTGAGCCCGGTGCTTTTTGCGGGAGCTATCAAAGAAGTCCTTATTGAGTTGTGCTCATTGGTCAACGCTGTCACTTACGCTGATGATGTGGCTTTGTGGCTTACTGGGAGGGACCTGCTTTCGATTCTTGCTGCTTTAGAGGCAGCGATTGAGAGGGGCTCTGAGCTTTCGGCGACCAAGGGCTTGCAGCTATCTAGTGCCAAAACGGAGCTTATGGTCTTCTGCCAGGGACGTGGCCGGGATGAGTCTCTGTCAGTTAATGGCACCATTGTCAGGGCGAAACCCAAGGTCATATACCTTGGGTTTTGGCTTGATCCTCAACTCTATTGGATGCAGGATGTGGTGGCGGTCAAAGAGAATAGTGCTGTTAGGTCTAATATCTTGAAGTCTCTAGCCAATAACAAGAATATTACGGTCCTGTGCCGAGTGCCACCTTCTGGTGTTGGTTAGCTCTAAGAGTGTCCAAGTGGCATTAAACACCAGCCTACGTGTGGTATCCGGCTGCTTGCCTTCCACCCTGGTGCTGGAATTGCACATTGAGGTGGAGGAAGCCCCAGTGGAACATCGAGCTAAGGAACTCCTGATTGGGGTCTGTCAGCGTGCGGTTGCCAGAGGACGGTCAGATCCATTGGCTCGTATTCTTCTGGATTATGGGAGTCTGATGCAGGATGTTCGAGACTTGCTCGGTACCCCTGGCATTGGGGCCCCTCTCCTGGGAGAGGCGGGTCTTGCAGGACTTGCCTGTCCGATGCTTGTGCAGCCGCCTGCCCCGTGGTGGTGGTGCCCAGTTGTGGATCAAGCTGTGCGGGATGAGATAGTGTCTGAGCCACTCACACAATCTTGTACTCTGGTTTATAGTGATGCGTCGTACCAGAGGGGCGAGCATAAAGGCGGAGTGGGTGTGTGTGTTCCCAGTCTGCGACGAGTTTAGTTACTCCCTGGATCACCTTTCATCCACCTTTGTAGGTGAATTGGTGGATATTTCGGTTGCCCTTGATATTATCTATGACTTGGATTGGAGCTGCCTGACTTTTGTATTCTGACTGACTCTCTGGCTTGCATTGGTTTTCTCGACAGTGTTTTCCGTCTGTGGGCTGCTTTCACCTGGTTGTGGTTGAAATCGGGTGGAAGTTGTTCACCGCTATAGGCAGGGAGGAATGGTTGGTTCTGTTGGCTGGGTAAAAGGCTATTCCGGAGTAATGATCTGGCAGATAGTCTAGCCCGACGAGGCTCGGAGGGGAATGGCAATAGGGTCTCTTTCGCCCTTGGTCCTAAGGACATGCACCCCATAGTTGCTGGGATTGTTAGCAGGGAGTGGGAGAAGGTGTGGCATGCCAGTGCCACTGCCCGTGTTCTCTATGGGTTGCACCCTACTACGGCCTGCCCAAGGCTCTTGAATGGCCTTCCCCGGTGCGAATCTGGCCTGGTCACCAGGTTGTGGACGGGACACGTAGAGCTTCACTACCATTTGTTTCACATGGACTGGGCTCGCTTGCCAAGGTGTGCCTATAGCCAGGATGATGAAACGGTTCGGCTTTTTCTTTTTGATTGTCCCCTCTGGGTGACACAGCGACGCTTTGTGCCTGTTGACGGAGTTGACCTGCTGGTGGCGGCACTTGTCGTCCCACCCCACTCAGCTCCTGGCTCTCAACTGGGCGCTCCCCTGGCATTTTGCTCTGTGTTGGTTTCTATGTTTTCTTGCTTCTTTATATTTGCTTTGATTTTCTGATGTTAGTAAGTAAGTAGCAATTAAGTAGGCTAGACCTTGAGCGCGTGGTGTAAAGGACTGTGTAAGCTCAATAAACTAAACTAAACTGAACTAAATGCCATCTGTGTCTGTGTCTGTGTCTTTTATCTGTGTTTGCTGGGGTCTTTCCGTGTTAGGTTGTAAAGTAGCAACTAAGTAGTTTATGCATGACCATATAGTGTATCAGACTGATTACGCGCAATAAATTAAACTAAACTAAACTTAAATGCCATATTGTTTTAGGCGGAGCTCATTGTGTATTAGGCCATTACGCTCTGTAAATAAAATAAGAAATAAGAATAAATATGTGAGCACATTGTGTTAAGCAGTTCTCCGTAGAGAATATTTACGTATCCTTCGCTAAGGCAACAACATTGTTAATGCATCATTGTTCCAATGAATGTGAATGTGAATGTGTGGGTGCGGTCGCCGGTTTGTGCATGTGGTGGTGGCGAGGAGTCTGTACGTCACTTCCCTCTTAGAGTGCCCCCGCAGGGTGGCGAAGCGGCGGTTTTTGCACATTAATGGGATAGACCCTCTAGTCACGGCCCTTGGTGTCACTCCGCATTCTGCTGCTGGTGTTCGGTCTCTGCGCAGGACGATTGGCTTCTGTAATGCAACCCGGCGTCTAGTGTAACATTTCTTGCTCGTTCCCCTTCCTCGTTCCCCATGCTTCCCTTGGTTCCATTTTGGAGCGTGTGTCCAGTTAAGGTTCAGTAGGGTGAGCAGGTGATAGAGGTTGTACTGTTGTTCGGCTTAGGTGTTAAGTAGGTTAGGAGTAGCTTTTAAGTTAGAGCGTATGGATTTGTGGGCCTGTAAGCTCTGAAATAAAGTAAAGTTAGTAGTGTGATACATATTGCACTAGCGTGCCCAGGCAATGCGATGTCTCGTCGCCTGGGCGCGCTAGTGCAATATGTTAGTTTTAAGCCTAGTTCGTAAGTTATAGGAGAGAGTGTATGGCTTCTAGACCTTTTAAACTCTAATAAAATACAGTAATACAGTAATGTGATACCTGTGGTCAGGTATGGCTGTAGCTCCCCGAAAAAAGCAATCACTCACTGAATGTAATTTTATTCTAGAGCTTGGGCCCTAAGCCACGCACTGTACAACAAATTAGTACATCTAAAAAAACTAATAACCGTTACAACTGTACACATGCCTCACGATCAGTACATTCCTAAAAGCACCGAACAGAACAAACCAAACGCACCACTGTTGGTGACAGTTCAGCTCATTCCCTACTATAGTCGTGTTGATATGGCTTGCTTACGTCAAACATCGTCAGCAACGAATCTGTTTCCGGTGCCAAGCGCATGCTCAAAAGCTCCACTACTGGCAAACACCCGCATCCTCCTCCCCGAGATGGTTTGCAATTCTGGTCATCAATTTGCCACGTCTGGTCACGTTAAAGGTGTGACGTAACGAGTGTCTTGTTGAGCTTGTTGATTTTGCTGCGCAGTGATTACAGTTTCGGAAGGTACTAAACGGCTGACGCAGCGTTACTGCGCACGCGCGGCGTCAAGTTTGGAGCCAAACTGTCTCTGACAGTGGTGAATTCTGTTCGCTCTGTTCGGTGGTTTAGGAAGGTACTGTATGTCAGGTACCAATACCCAATATGTACACCTCTTACAAAACACACTCAAAAACTGATATTGCACAAAGACGATAAAGCACAAAAGGTACTCTAATACTTTCATAGAACAGAAGCCCAGTTAGCCACAGGTGAATGTTACCAAGTAAAATCCAGGAAAGTGCATAATACAAATATGCATTAAAAATTGTGCATTTCGGCTGACCTCATAGTCATCTCTTGTTTCTTAAACTTTTAAAATTTGTATCTTTACGCGTTATGTCCGTTTCTAACACGTCCTAGCAAGTTTTACCTTGTTAAGATGGACGTTTTACTTGCAACCTGAATCATGGCTTTCTTGTGCTATTTGATTTTCCTTTAATCTTTTAGCATACTCTTGATAATGGCTCTGAGATGAGCCGAAACGTCGAGTTTTTAATGCATATTTGTGCACTTTCCTGGCTTTTACTTGATAACATTCTAACAAGTGCTTTTTAGTTGTAATAGCTACAGGTAAAGGCAGGTGTGCATGCGACCGGAACTTACAGGTGCACTTCTGTCTCCTCGCGGTATTTTGCTACGACACGAAATCGCTGAATGTCATCATGTTCCTGTTGGGATATACGAAGGAGATTCGGTAGGGGAGAATCACTGATAACCCAGGGTCTCAGCCTCCTCCTCCTTCTCTGCGCATTCCACCTGATGCAGTCGAACAAATTGAGACACAGTCTCCTTTACCCCGCATGTGGGACAGAGGGGTGACCTTTCCCACCCAAGTCAATGTCAATTAACAGCAAGCAAAGTGTGACCTGTTCTCAGCCTCGACAACTGACGAACCACCCAGGAAAGCAGCTAACGCTAGTGTGAAAACTACAGGGGCATGACAGAGGTGAAACAGTACGCGACCTGTATCGATTTTAGTAACCGATTTTCGCATCGCCTTGCTTTGATTGTCGAAAGTAACTGAACTGCCGAAATCACGAGACGGCTTCTGTCGATTAAAAGTTGGCGTAGTTGAACAGTTTTTCGTGTGAGTTATGTGGTTAATTTTATACACATGGAGCTAAACTCGTGTTATTTTACTTTATATTTGTGTTAATAAAAAAAAATCAAACGTGTTTAATTCAATATGTCACAATTATTTGTTTATTTGGCTTTTGGGCAGCTAGATTTGGATGGCTTGTCTGCGTTACTTGTTGTTGCCTAGCAACCAATAGACGAGAATGTGAATGAGGGGTTGTGTCGCAAACCTTGTTTTTAAATCGTATTTAAAAATACTTCTACTGGAGCAAACATTTTCTCACTTCACTATGTTATGAGAGGAACCATAAATTATCTTAAGATACAATTATTTTATTTGTTTTACGTAGCCATAACAACGTCTCGAAACGAGACCGTATCTCATCATTACCAGTGAATTCAATGCCAATGCCAGACAGAGTTCGATCCGATCGTGTTCGCAGCGCGCTCTAGCGACAAGAACTGTCCCTGCCCCAAGCTCGTAGGGGGGCAAGGAGGGTGCGCGGATAGCACAACCGCTTTCTGCCTGGGAGGTCCGGGTGCGATTCTGGCATCGATCCTGGCCTCCTCTACCCCTGGCATTTTCGGGAAGAGAAGGGGCACTGTGGTGCCTCGTGCTCATGTCGGTTGTGGCATGTCAAAGATCCTGGGGTTTTCCACTTGGATTTATCCGGCTAAATTGTCCATCTCGCCGTCTACTCATAATCATCCTCATCTTAATCTGGAGGTGACGGCGGCCGCCATTAGGTGACAGAGGGCGGTCTGCACCCTGTTTCAAAAGGGAGAGTCAACTGCGTCATCATCATCATCATCGTACTGCCAAGCCATATGAAATATAATTATATGGAAGCGTTCTTGGTGCCATGTTTACTGAACGCTCCAAATATTCGGCCCGCTCCGACAGGTTCTTTTTCGTGCGGTACCATAAATATCTTCGAGGATCGGAAACGCAAGTGAACTGTTTAATATTAATGTTAGTGTGTGTCTTTTCTTTAAAAAGATTTAACTCTTCATGAAAAAGAACATGTCGGATACATGCAACCATATGGCGTGCTCAGTTATTCTCAACTCTGACTGGTTCTCTTTCGTGCAGTGCTAGATATCTACTAGAAAAAGGAACGCGCGGAAACTGCTTAATTCATTTTCGCGCGTTTCTTTTCCTCAAAAACATTAAGCGCTACTTCAGCAGGTTCTCTTTCGTGCAGTGCTAGATATCTACTAGAAAAAGTAACGCGCGGAAACTGCTTAATTCATTTTCGTGCGTTTCTTTTCCTCAAAAGCATTAAGCGCTACTTCAGCAGGTTCTCTTTCGTGCAGTGCTAGATATCTACTAGAAAAAGGAACGCGCGGAAACTGCTTAATTCATTTTCGCGCATTTCTTTTCCTCAAAAACATTAAGCGCTACTTCAGCAGGTTCTCTTTCGAGCAGTGCTAAATCCCTTCCAGAAAAAGAAGCGCAGTTGCCTCACCTTTTTTTTTTTATCAAATTATGGAAGGTCTCATTGACGCACCCAACGGCGATGGTAATGGGCGGAGGAAAATGCCCCCTCTCCCCCTCCCCGCCAGCCCAAAATTAAAGAGTAAAATTTGGGTAAAGCAGACAAATAAGGCATTTGAAACGTTCTGAAAATTAGCTTTTTAAACGATTCAATGGCATTAAAATTCTGAAAAAGATTTGTTCTGCTGTGCTCCAAGTTAGTTAAAACACCTATCCATCCCGAAACTCTTTAACTGAAATCGCGGACTCCATTTTTAGTCTTAATTCTTTTTAGCCCCCAAATCTCCCCCTAAAATTCCCCTCCAACAAAATTGCTAGGTGGGCCACTGATAGACTATCGGTACCTTCCTAAACGACCAAACAGAGCGAACCAAACGCACCACTGTTGGTGACAGTTTGGCTCATTCCCTGCTAATATCCGTGTTGATGCGGCTTGACTGACGTAAACATCGTCAGCGATGAATCTGTTTCGTCAAAACTGTTAGCTCGCGCATGCTCAAACCTCCACCCCAGCAAACCACCTCCCTGAGATTATTCGCGATTTGGCATTGCTCTCGCCTGGTCACATCTATTAGCCAATCCTGGTCAAATCCATTAGCCAGGTCTGGTCGCGGTGAAGGTATGACGTATCAAATACTCTGCTGAGCTTGTTGAGCTGTGTTGTAGTTTATGAAGGTACTGAACGGCTGACGCAACATCACTGCGCACGCGCGACGTCAAGTTTGGAGCCAAACTGTTTCTAACAGTGGTGCGTTCTGTTCGCTCTGTTCGGTGCTTTAGGAAGGTACTGTATGCCATAAAGAATGTACAGTTCCGGTAAAAAAAAAACGCCTTTTTTCGGTTTTCGTTATATCGAGGGTCGTAATAACAACCAAAGAGAATATCAGTTATTTCGAAAACTACTGGACGGATTTTCATGAAACAAAAACTGAATTACTTATTAGATTGTCTACTGTATTTCTACCCTTATTAAATACTAAGTTAACTGACTGAAAATAATTGGCCAATAACTTAATGATATCTGATGATATCTCGTAAACTAGTGGAAGGATTTTCATGAAACAAAGACTAAATTGCATATTATATTTTTCTGTTGAATATTGCATGTCACACGTATAGAAATATAGCATATAACGTAACAATTAATCCAGTTTTTGTTTTATTCAATTCTATCCAGTAATTTATAAGTTATATTATTAGTTATCAACTCGTGCTGCTCGCTCGGCCAATTATATTTGGCTACTTACCATTACATGTAATACGTATAGAAATATAGCTGATAACTTTATAAGCAACCCAGTTTTTGTTTCATTCAATTCTGTCCAGTAGTTTTCGAGATATCAACATTTTCGTTCAGAGTCACATACATTAATCCTGCAACTACTTCCGTATAACGAAGGCGTTTTTTTTTTGACCGGAACTGAACAAGAATTAAAAATGTTATAAGCACGTTAGTAAGTAATTTAGAGATGAAATCCAATAAGTGCAAGTGATTAAAAAATTCACGACGTTTCGTCCCTCAGATCAGGGTTAAACACTACAAAAGCAAGACAAAAACACATGCATTTTTAAAGGACTCTTCCCTTACCATCTTACAACCTTGTATCCTTAAGGTTGTAAGGGAAAAACCTTTTAAAATGCATATGCTTTTGCCGTGTTTTGTAGTGTTTAACCATGTATTAATTTGTGTAGTTTCTCTTGATAACGTACGTGATCTGAGGGGCGAAACGTCGTGAATTTTTTTAATCACTTGCACTTAATGGCTTTTACCTCTACATCTATCTATATATATAATACGCTTAGGTTGGGCAAGCAAAATCATCATTATTACGCACTACAATGAAAGAGGGTGTATAATGAAAGAGGGCGAGCGACCGACAATGTCAAACAAACAGATGTGGCCTATAACAATCGACATATTGCATTAATAACGCTAGCTCTTAAGAGCCGACTTAGAAGAGTTTCAAAGTTGGTTGAGTAACAATCACTGCATGCACAACCTTTGTTGGGTTTGTTGGGCTTGGTATCATAACGGAGAAACGTCCTCCATTGAAAATAAACATTTACTTCCATAACACAAATCAGCAGGGGTTCAAAGAGGGAGCAGAGATGGGGATATTCACACCACACAATATAGGGGAAAACCGGGGCCCACTACAGTGTTACGCTCAGGTATGCGGGAACCAGCTAGCCGGCGTATGTTACGCCGGGGGTACAGCTAGTTATTCATTAATTATAATAAAGAATGTACACACACACACAAAACGCATTTGAAAATTTGCTGAACACTTTTATCATTCGGAGAATCATTAGTTGCAGTTAGTCAGTTATTACATAAATGCGTTTGTTTTGAAAACATGCAAGACTGGAGCTCCAAACTCCAGGATTTTATTTTTATGTATTTTATTGAAGTTTTTCGTACTCTTTTTGTCTCACGATATCGGACAGTTTGGTGAATCGTCTCTCGACTGCCCGCGCAGCCTCGTAAACTTTCATCCCATCGCCATCGTTGTTGACGCAATATTCTTGAAGCTTTTGAGTAAAAATCCGCCAATCGTCATAGCTACGGCTCGACTCTAATACTCGCAATACATCGAAAAACAAACCGGTCAAAAATCTGTCTTGATTTCGGTAGCCAAACTTGAAGGGCAATACTTCATCAAATCGGATTAAATCACGTCGGTTGCCTTGCTGGTATTTCTGTAGATTGAAGTCGTCATCCCCCTGTGTTAAAAAAAATACATTGGTTATTGAACATGTTTTTTTTTTTTTATGTGCTTGTCGTTGTACAATTCTCTATAAAATAGACTCAGGTATAATAATGTTAAAAGAATAAGAATTAAAATATATACGCATGGAGCACTGCGCATTACACGGCATTTCAAAAGGCACCTGAACCATTTTCAAAAGTTGTAGTGACCATTTTTGGTGTCCAGATATTATTGGCCAACATCACTACCTTAATCAGCCTTGCGCCCAAGATTGTGTCCAACAATCTGCTCTTCCTCCAAGATAACGTTGTAATTGTCAAACAACAATTAATTGTCACTGTAAAGAAATTCCAATGTTAACAATGTAAGAGCCATGCCTTGGCGACGAATTGTACTGCTCGAGGCCCAATGTAAATATTCCCATTCCAATCCTCCAATCCAACCTGTGATGCAACCGATGGTTTATCATCCTGCTACGTTTCGGTAAATATTAATTAGAATTATTTCCCCCAACTTTCTCTTCTCCCCCAGTCCTCCCAGCTTAAGTCACGTCATGTCCCCCTCACTTTCATTAATTTTACACCCATCTCATTAAGATTAGGAAGGAGGGGCCTTTGTCAACTAGGGCGAGCATTCTGTACTGAACATCATGTAAACTGAATCATAAAACTTCCATCCGCAAAGCCAATCCGACTTTATCATTTAGTTCACACGTCAATTTCAACCTACCATCGCCATACTACCAAACCCAAAAACCCGTCCATCCAAAGTAAAAAGGTAAAAAGTAGAGGACACACTACAGAAACTTCACACCAGGGAGCCGCCATATTGGAATTGTGGATGCGCGGAAAGGATAACGGGAGTGATGGACTAGAAGATATTGTGGAAGTGGGGGAGGGAAGGTTGGATTTATTATTATTATTATTTGTTTGTTTGTTAATGCGATAGAATTGATAACTCACTCCGTTTTTTTGCTGAGGTTTCAGCCATTCTAATGCGATCCCCATCCCATAATTTCTAGAATTAATCTCCAATTAGCTGCTAATTCATTGACAAGCCCAGCCTACACTCACATCCTGTGGCAACTGAAAACAAGCCATCAATGAAAACTGCGATTTGGGTCCCTTTATCAGCTATGTCAAATTGAAGTGAATTGAATTCATTAGAAGCAAAACCCTACCGGGTCATCAGTACCGAAAACCTTAACATTAAACACTTCAAGAAATCCACCTGACAAAGCACAAAAATTGAAACTGCTCGAAAGTTCTAATAATTAAAAAGCACTGTATGAGGGTGCACTCCAACAAAGTTAAATCAACAACGTTTTCAGGATGCTTTGCTGTTGTAGTTTAATTGTTTAATAACGCGTGTCACCTCTGCGGGGCCATTTAAACCCCCGAACATATTCTCCTGGCCAGCGGGGCTCTGGGGACTCAGAGGGCAGACATCTCTGGAGACATAAGGACTCACCAATTGTTACGCGGTTTCCTCTCGGTTGAGGGGGGTGGGAACGCGGTGCGACGGCTTCGTGCGGTTGCTAAATTTGTCAGAGCTACTGGAGTTATGGTCTAGCTTCCATTCTCCTCTGTGCCACTCTGCTCTGTCCTCTGCTCTCTGTTTTCTGCTGTGCTCTATGTTCACTGTTCATCTGGAACCTTATTCAGGGTGTGTGGAACTTGGTTGTTGCCGCAGTGTTTTGCGGCATGAAGGACATTGAAGTTGTGTGTGTGTGTGGTTGTGTACATTTGTTGGATTGGTAGACAGTTTACCATGCTGTAGTTTGTAGGGTGGGCGCATAACTTTGGGTTGTGGCCCTAATAAATACAATACATTACATTACATTGCTCTTCAAATCGCACACCAACTACTGATATCTATCTATTCACACTACCTGAGCCTACTGACCGTACGTCATTCGCTCATCTCTAATGTAACACTAAAACAAAAACTAATATAACAACCACTTCCACCAACCACCAAACACAACTGCATGCCAACGAAATATTAGGCTCACCAGAAGCTCGTGAGTAATATTCTCCCCGGCGATACGTGCCTTCATCAGAAAATGGTTCAACTTAGCCGAATCCTAACTTACCACTGTCAACGCCTGCAACACCATAGTCGGACAACACCTCCATCTCGACCGACCCACCTGGGGTTTCACCCCATTCTGACACCACTTCCACCGTGGACGCATCAATGTGGACTTCTTTCTCTTCCTCCTCCTCTTCTGTTATTTGCTTCGTTAGCAACAATTACTTGCGTGCATGTCACAGAGTGCAATGTTTAATGATACTGTTTAAAGCCTCAGTACAACGAAAACATAGGGCCTTAGGGCTTCGTCGGAGAGATGATCAGGAGTGGTTAACGCTCGCTAAATCCTTTGAACCCTTTGAACTATGCGAAAACTATCATTTGTGTACCCAGTGTTGCATATTTGTGCACGAGAGGAGCAAAAAATTTAGCCTGCTGACAGTGGCCAAATACAACAATTAAGAAGTACGGTATTGTTATGCTCAATTCAATGCAATTTCGTTGAGGTCTGGGAAAAGCGTTGGACTGGTGGGTCCACAGGCCGCGTGCTGTATGGGATTCACCCTTCCGTCTCACCACGAAAAGTCCTGGACGGTGTGACACGGGGAAGGCCGGTCTTCTTTCGTGCCCAGACGGGACCATCTCTTTGGGTTAGGATGGGCGAGTTCGCCAGTACGCTGGTGCGGTGTTTCTGAAGAGACGGTGCTGCACTGCTTGTGTGAGTGTCTGCTGTGGGTGGCACAGCGGGCGCTTTGTTTTCCGGGACGGAGGAGATCCTTTGGCGGTGACTCTGGGAGAATCCCCGCATGTGGAGAAAGTTAGGGCAGGGTGCCGGGGCAACACTGGGATTCTGCAAGGCAACTGGCCGTTTAGCATGGTAGGTATATCCTCAATTCTGTTGTTCGCTCCGCTCTCCCACCAGAATTCGATGCCTCGAATGGCGTCCATGCGGAGTGATGGTTCTGGTGTTTCTGTTGTAGCCGGAGTCAGACCGCTTTCACGCAACGACTCGCCTTTGCATTCTCGCAGCTAGAATTTAATCGTGATGGCAAAGGTGTCGTTTCCATGATAACAACGCTATCTGGATTAGCTAAATCCGACACCGTTTGAGTAAATACTTTTAAGTCTTGTAATCCATGACAATAAGATAAAGAATTCTTCCTGACAAACTTTTCACAGTCGCTTCTGAATTAGCATTCTTCAGGGTTTTCATTGCGAGTCGACATAGCTAAAACCGCCGCCATGTTGGAATTTCAGATGATTTCTAGCTTCTAGCTGCGAGAATTCAAAAGCGGGTCATTGCGTAAACGCGCCCTCACAGTACCCGGCTAGTTTCCAGACATCAGTACACAGTGGAGTGGTGAATTGACACTAAGATGAAGCGTGCCCCTGTGGTGTGTTGGTGCGCATGGTTGTGTTGAATTTATGGTTAGGTTTAGGACAGGTTTAGGACAGGTTTAGGACAGGTTTAGGACAAGTTTAGTTAGGTTAGACATGAGTGTATGGCTTTGCAGGCCACCTAGTACTCAAATAAACAAATCAAACCAAATGCCATGGAACATAACAATACCACAAATTTTAATTGTTATATTTGGTCGCTGTTAGCAGACCAAACTTTTTGCTCCCGTCGTACAATTCTGCCAGAAAGTAAATTGTCAAAATCCCGATCTATTTTTGTAGTGTCAGTAATTGAAAACGATAACATTTACGTGAATATCACTTTCTTCGCATCGTTGTTAAAAGTCTCATTCCAAAACAGAATTGGGGTTTGGAACAGAATGGAAAACCAACAACTAGACTTTATGCTTCAGTGATTCAAAAAGAACCAATTCTTAAATAGCAAATCATGAATCATTATTTTACTTCGTTGTACCTTTTTAGTTTTTATACAGCATATATTATGTTTTCGATATAAAGACATAAGTTTTATAATTTAATTTTTTTTCTGGCAGAAATGTACACACGAACGGACGAGCGAGCGTTAACGCACTTGCCATTTGATTCCGTGTTGATTAGCATAGTTGATGCCAACAATAGGCTCAACTTAAAGCCAATAATTAAACTTGATGGGCGAAGTTCTATCGTGCTTCTAGCTTTATTAAAATGTAATAGATTGGTTAAAGTGAACTTTACCAAACGAGTGTTTTTCGCTATGTGGCCAAAAATGTTCCGATCGTCTGCAAGGGTGTCTATGACGTGCCTCCATACACAACGCAAATTGGTTAGTTGTGTCAGGTTTTGAAGAGCTTCGAAGGCAACAGGGTCACGGGAGAACTGCATCAAAGCTGCCACGGTCCTCAACTCTTCCCTAAAGCTGTGGCCAAAGATTTCGGTATTTCGGGCGAGCCACTGGGCGATCGTCGAAGGTGGTGGCAACGGGGTTGGAGAAGGACGAATTGTCGCGGGTTGGAAGGTCACTTGAGCCTGGCTCAGAAAATTTGCCGTTATGCTTAGAAACAGAACTGATACGAAACCCGTGGTCCGGAAATCCGCCATTACTCGATTTTCTTATGGAACGTGTGCTGCAAAGAAAAATAGTACACAATTGCATTACGAAAGAAAGGAAAGGTTCGAATGCTGTTGGTTGGCAGTTGAAAATTTCCCGTGAGACTGAGTGAAAGCTCCTGTTTTAAGGGGCCGTTCAAGTATTACATCATCAGGAGGGGGGTGGGGGGAAGAGGATCGCCTAGTGGTGACGATTGATGACGAAGAGGGAGGGGAGGAGGTCAGTAAACATGGTGGAAATACGCAAGAAAAAAAAAGTTCCTCAGAAAATCTGGATATATACCCCCCCCCCCCCCCTTGGGGGGGGGGGGGGGGGGGTAATGTTAAAAATGACTTAATATTGGAGGTAGAGTTGAGCAATTGATGACGAATGATGAGGAGGGGGGAGGGGATTGAAAATGGCCAGTTTCTTGATGACGTAATACTTAAACGCCCCCTAATCCTTATTATTTTGTGCTGTGATACGGCTAAATCTTAATTTTAAATTCATTTTGGAAGGCCGATGTATTGTCGTCACCTGTCGTGCCAAGCATTTAATTAACAACGATTTCGTACTCTATGTTGGCACTTGCCTGGTATAACCTAAAAGAAATGACACCAACGAACAAAAATCACATATTGAGAGGCCTGGGGGGGGGGGGGGGGGGGAGAAGGAAATTGTCACTTCCCACCTGCTCCCACAAATCAATATTCAGGAAAACCCAGGACTACAACTTTTCAATGGTGAATTCTAGATCGATAATCCCGAAAAAAAAGAAGTAACAACAATAATAATAATTTACAATAATTATTACAATTTAGTTTGCTACTGGAGGATGCACGAAATTCCTAAGAATTTGTATGTGCATATACAGCAAGTACAAATGTTTAATTTGTGTTATAGTAGGTGACGACGGAAATTATTTATACATGACACCAATGGATGACGTAATTAATAATAAAGTGACAAGATAACCGATTTACTACAAGATACGAACACGCTATTTAAAAAAAAAACAAGTGCTCTACAATTTTATATCAAAAGTGTTGTATAAATCCCCCAATTCCTACAATTTAAGAAGAAACAAAAGTACTTAATTTACTAACCATTCTATAACTTCGGTTTTCACTTTATAAATGCTCTCCATTTTTTTTTAAATGGTTAGGCAATTTGTTAAAAACAGTTGGTATGGCGGTAATTCACATACCCCTTCTCCCGTACAGAAGTATAATAAAAGGAGGAACCTTTATCCAATTATGATTTTTTTCTACCACTTATTATTAATGGAATATTCCACTCGGAGTTAAAATAATTTTGAGTGATGATTGTATAATGAGTGATCTGCATAATTGTCATTAACTTTTTTTTTTTTTAACAATTTCGTTTGTGGATTTCTTGTGAATGCAGTTTCCAAAAATTACTTTGGTTGCCTCATGTAGCACTCTTTGTGATCAAATGATAAGTCCAGATAGTCGAAAACCAAACGTCGTCTGCTTCGACGATTGGTTTGGGAGCAAAAACGTCATCAAACGGAATCTCGCTGTTGTATACTTTTCCACGAGAAATAGCTGTACTATAGCTCAGACGCGTTCAACTGAGTGAACCGACCTGGTAGATAGTGGAAGGTCCCTGCGTCGTACCATTATCTTAGAAATTCCATTGGCATAGCTGGCCTCATGGATTTGTTGTTTCAGAATTCTTGTTGACTACTGAGTCCTGATGCATTTGAAGACATTCGAAACAATCTCCCTAGCCAGTGAATTCAGAAGTTTTTCACGTCACGAAAGCGATGAAGCGAGCGATAAGGCAGCCATATTGGTTCGTCTGCTCGAAGAGGGTGTGTTTCTAAACTAGAGGGCACAGTGAGATGGATTCCTCTAAGCCACGCCCCACAACGTCATCAAAACCGATCAGTTAGAACCACCACTGCCTCATTTATCGTTCTCAAGATGAGAAAAATTAGCAAAAATCGCTGCCTCACCTATTTTCAGCGAGAAAAATGTTAGTAAGAACACTAATACAAATGCTTATTAATCTCTATTTAATTGGATTTTGTTTCAAAATTTAGACATTTTCCATATCTCACTTCCTACAGTTTAGAAACATGACCATCTCATCTACTACTGGTGATGGCAGCCATGTTGGATCAGTAAGTGATCGAGAAAAAACCCGTCTCACGTGGCTCAGCAACATCGTAATTTCATGACGTCACGCTTACGTAAAGTGCATGGGAGGAGTTTGGATCAGTCGCCTCGAGTTAAGAAACAGTTTTTCTCACTTCCCTCTAGTTTAGAAACACCACCAGAGAAATTTTACCAGGCATGATGAAGCCATTATGCGAAAATCCGCGCAAAATGGCCAACCAGAACCTAAAATAGAATAGAAGCGGCCCCTGTCTTGGCCTGGGAGCGCCGCCTTGGTAGCTTCTGGGTAAAGCTTTGCCGCCTACTACGCCTACCCACTTGCCTTCATGACCATAGTTTCCTGGATGTAAAAGCCTTAACGTTAGAAATTCAACGCGTCGTCCAGTTAGCCGCCGATTCTGCCATCAGTCACGCTGCGAACACCCTGAAAATGAACTGCTCTAGTATGCGGATTGAACTGTGAAAGGTACACGTGACGCGCGATACGCGGATTTTAAGCTTGAAACATTGCATTGACATCAAATTAGTTTAACAACAATGGCTTCATGCTACGTACCTCTTTGTCCACTCGACGACAAAACAAAGCCTCCGGAGGTTTAATTTCATGAATTTGAAACAGA
This sequence comes from Lithobius niger, assembly GCA_023313725.1. Classification (NCBI taxonomy): domain Eukaryota; kingdom Metazoa; phylum Arthropoda; class Chilopoda; order Lithobiomorpha; family Lithobiidae; genus Lithobius; species Lithobius niger. Next base: position 15,869 of record JAHWFP010029700.1, read on the forward strand.
AGAAGAACCAAGGTACGTGTGTATTGTACTGTATAGTAAGCTGCGGCATTTTCTATTCTCATTAAAAAATGGGTTAAACGATCCTTTGACGTTGCAGTAAATCGTCCGAACACTTCAAGAATAGTCACCATTACCGTAAAATAGTGTTTGTTTAGTGCTGCAACATCAGTAATCTAATAATGAAAGGATTACTACGCTTTTGTGCGTCCCGCTAACACTAATCAATGCTATGATTGGGGTAGTTCGTTCTTCGTGCTTTCACTTCAGTGCATCTCTTGGACGACGCGTCTCGCATGCTACGTGAAACCGAGCTTAACGCATTTTACCTACAGGAAGCTATGTCATGACGGATCGCCCGAACCTCGTCAGGTGTGGTGCTGTTTCTAAACTAGAGGGAAGTCTGAGGGAAGTGAGGAAAACTGTCTCTGAACTCGAGGCGACTGATCCAAACTCCTCCCACTTTACGTAAGCGTGACGTCATGGAGCTGAGATGTTGCTGAGGCAAGTGAGGGAGGTTTTTTTCTCACTCATTGACTGATCCAACATGGCTGCCATCACCAGTAGTAGATGAGATGGTCGTGTTTCTAAACTAGGAAGTGAGATATGGAAAATGTTTAAATTTAGAAACAAAATCCAATGAAACAGATTAATAAGCATTTGTATTATGTTCTTAATAACATTTCTCTCACTGAAAATAGATGTGGCAGCGATTATTGCTAATTTTTATAATGTTGAGAACAAGTGGGGCAGTGGTGTTTCTAAACTGATCGGTTTTGATGACGTTGTGGGGCGTGGCTTAGAGGAATCCATCTCACTCTTCCCTCTACTTTAGAAACACGCCCTGTTTAATTCCCTGACCAAGTGGAATCAAGATGGTGGAAGCTGATGGCTCGAGTTCTCGTACGTCGGATTCCTCACCCAATTCCATTCTAATTCAAGTTTCTGCAGGCCGCCTGTAATCTTTACACATCCAGAAGCCGTTAGAACGAAAACCTGGTCAGGTAAAGACACTTTCAATCCTTTGCGTAGCCTAGTTGCAAATGACTTGGCCATAGCGGCGTTTCCGGAACTAGCATTGCGTTAGTTCGTAAACGACGAGGGATACGTTGCTATTTTCACATTATGTGCTTCACGTGGCTAAAACCAGTCCCGTTATTTGTGCGCAGTACAGAATGGAAGCTCAGTGGTAAGAAACCTGGTGAATGAGAGGTGGGTTGTGGTGTCGTTTACCTAATTACCCTGTGTATCTATTTTCCTAGATGTTCTGTGCTTCGTTATGTGCAACTGAAGACTATACGTAACGACGACTTGGTTTTTAGTCTTCTGTACAGCCGTACCAGCTGAGAAGACTATTGCAACGACTTTGTCCGTCCGTCCGTCGCTTTATTCAACTTCGCAACGGTACCAGATAGAGACGACCACGGTTTACAACGCTAGATTCAGTGTGAGAAGTTAGTTAAATAACATGGCAAATTAAAACGTGTTTACTTCCGTATAGCTCAACGTCACTAATTAAATAATAACATTTGATGGTCGAATTGAAATCCTGAGGACGACACGCAGCCGTAAAAACAAAAGGATTTTAGCTTCTTTTAAAATAGTCTCGTCGCGACAGCTTACCACCGAGCAAAATTCTTCGTTAGGCCTATCTGCTACTTACGAAATTAAAACTGCAGTTAAAATAATTAGGCCTAAAAATGAAAATTGGGCACAAAATCACGTCGTTACTATACGGCAGCGTCAAGTTGCTACGAGTCGCTGCTGACATCATCAACAGTGCCGTCGCTCCCGTCACTTCCCTACTACCACTGATCTATGTAGGATATGTTGCGCGTTACGTTGTAACACTGTAACGGTGTGCCCGGAGGCGCACCGTGTTGGAAAAATGAATAGGCTTATTATACAATCCAAATATCTGTTAGCTGCTACTAACGAAATTAAGCTGCAGGTAAAAATTAGGCCTAAAAGCTGACAATTACGCCTAAATATAAAACAAGCTTAAAAACTAACACATTTTTAACCGGCAATGCTGATGGTTGCTGCTTTTATATTATATTATAGAGACAGCTGTTGCAATGCGTGATAGAGGTGTGCGCCTCACCATTGGTAGTGGCGGAACTTTCAAGGAGACCAGTTGCAACTAGGTAGTCGCTGTAACCGCTTGTTTAACATGAAGATTAATTCCACCATATGGCCCTTGAATTCTACCTTAGATATCTTTTAACCCTAAAATATATCTAAGGGTTAGAGATATCTTTTAGGGTATCGACTAAAAACGTCGAATACGTTTAGTGAGAAATAATGACTCTTAATCTGGTTGCACGGTTAAACCACTTTGTTCTAGAGTTTTAAGGCCGGTAGCTTGTTCATTCACGCCGATTCCAGTTACCGGGCCATCCCTTCCTTCCTCCCAGTCTCCTCCCCCCCTCCCTTGACAACTTCCAACAGCCATAACGCACCTCTCCCATACCTCTCCTAAAACTACGCACCTCCTCACTCCACTCCCTCCTCCTCCGGAATCATTGTGGTGGTAAAATGTAAACTATTTATCACAGCAACACAGATACATAAACCACAGATAATAAATCACAGAATAAATCACAGAACCACATAAATCACAGAATCACATAAATCACAGATATATAAATGATGCGCACTCTCCATTTTTACCCGATAATCTTACGCCATGCGAAGCATGGGATTTGGCTAGTCTATATATATATATAGTGTCCACGGCCTATCTTGAGTTCGCCCCAGAACGAATACAGATAATCGATTGTATGTTTTCGATAGCAGAGCACCTTGTTGATTTCCTAGATGGTTACAAAAACAATAGCAGCCGTCGATTAAAGCCGTTTCCTCCAGGATGATGTTGCCGCTCATAAAATAAATGCAGGACTCAAGATACGCTGCGCGCACAATAAAACCTTAACTCTGTCAGTGTTGCAGGGACAGGGAGGGGGATTATTATCACAGAGACTTAGCATCGTGTATCATACGCTGCACAGATAAGGACTATCACAAACAAAACCCACAATGGCGAAAGAACCTTATAAGTTTCAGCCAATCAAAGTAGTGACATCAGAACAAAAATAGCCGTCACCATGTTGCTACATGGTGTACTAACCTTAACCGAAATGTGTTCCCCTTATCTCCCCTGCCAACGAATAACCCAGTTTGGGTTAGTGCACCCTAAAAACTAAGAAACAACAATGCAGACAGCCTCTTTGTCGTCACGATTCAACGCGTTGCCCACACAAGAAGTATAATTTTTCCTTTGTCTTGCTTTAACAACTTTACTAGCAACGGGGCACGAATTTGGATGACAGGTGGCGCATTCCCTATGTTCATAGAAATAGCATTACAAATGATTGCAATCTTTGCCGTTAGCTCCTCTCCAACATAAAACCACAAAACGTCGCGATTAACAGTCAAATGTGAACTGAATGACAACTTTCACACAGAATTGTCGCTAAAATATTTTATCTCGATGGCAGAACTCTCAAGGTCACATGCGAAACCTGCACACACGGGACGGACATCCTCGAACCTAATTATTACGTCCACCTCCAGGTTTAGACTGGCTATAGTGCCATTGTGCCATGGTAGAGGCACCCGTTGGCTGCCACACTTCTGGCGCCCCTTGAGTACTTTTTCCATCCCCCGAAGAAAAATGAGGGCCTTATTTCGGATTATTTTCCGGCTAGTCACTATTCCTTTCAGGCACAAATCGAGCCCACCATCCTTGTCTCTCCCTTCCCTTCACTTCCGTTGTCAACCTTTTTTGTACTCCCCCTCCGCCTTTCGTCCAACAAAATGGTTTAATAAAACTGTGAAAATCAACCAAATGGCGATCCTTATAATGTAGAAGAATTGAGTCCAAGAAGCAATGTTTGTGACCTCTAGGTCACCGCTGAGAAAGACTGAACAGCTACTTAGCTCGGGTGTAGCCTGTAGCCATATTCCGCCCCGGTAGCGCAGTGGTTACAGCGCCCGGTTAGTAAGCGGGTAGTCCTGGGTTCGAGTCCCAGACGGGGCAGTTGTCTTTTCTTACTTTTCAGATTACTATATCGTGTATCCTCACAGGGCCAGTCTTTAATACAGACTGCTTGCTTCGTTTACCCTTTACCTTGTGATTTCTTCTTCATATGGAAGATGTTTTTTTTTTAAATGGACACTGAATCCAGAAACGACCGCCGAATATTTAAACAAACAAATGCTTACAGGACTCGGCCCTGGACTTTGCATGGGAAGTTTATAGCACTTCCCCAGACCACCTAGCGGTAGTTGGAGAGCAGGCATACATCACTATTTTATCAGACCTATAAGTACGTTTTTTGTAAGATCTCATGGTACCCCTTTCATCTCTCCAAAATGGCACGGGCGTCCTTCCCGCCAGTCCGACTCTAACCTAAACTAAAACAAAAATCAAGAACGATCAATGTCCATTTTCTCGAAAAATGAGGTGGCACTGCCATTGTGAGACTATAACCTCACGCTATGCATATGTAAAACGATCAACGTCTTAAAACGCTCAATGTCCCTAAAATTCTCATATGAAAATCTACTGTAATGGGCAGAAGGATCAATGTCCATAGCGATCAACCGAAAAACTATCCATGTCCGTACCTTTCATCCGAAGAACGATCATTGTCTTCACTCAACAATGCTGAATGTAGCGACACCAACTACGTCTCAGGCTGAGGAAAATGTAAGTTTGGCCTGTTTTGTGTTAATTTATTTGATATAGTGGGATAGTATAATGTATAGAAGGCATGGAGCATACCAAAACATTGTTATTACCGTTGTATGAATTCCCTGATACTTTAAACCTAAAATATTGAATAACTCAAAACACGAAAAATTGACATTGATCGATTTTTCCCTTGAGCTCTTTAAATGATATTAGAGAAGTCACCAAGTTTCCAAAATGGGCGATCTTGGAAAACGTGCTCAGAATTAACCCTATTTAACCAGCCAACTTAGAACGTTGCTCTTTTCTTTCGTGGAGGTGATTTGGTTTACGTTTCCGATTTTTAAATTTAAGATATAAAGCAACTGATGCAAATCTCTTCTAAGCCATGCGATTGCCCAGTACTACACGTGCAAGATACTGTACAGTTTTAGTAGAAGTGCAAGTTTTCCTTACCGTACTGCAGGAAGTCTCGAAAAGCTTTTGAGGCGCCTCCAGATCGCCACATTTATTAGGGTTTTAAGAACGGTAAGCAAAGGTGTGAGTATTTCCTGCATGTGTTTGGGTTTGAAAAGGTTTAGAGCAAGAATGTGTAAAGTTCATTAGTAAACTGTCCAACAAGCAGGCTAAATAAGTCACTCAGTCTATATGATATTTTAATTTTATTCTTTTGATGATTTACGAAATGTAAGTTTTGTACGCGACCCAATACAGGCTCCAAGTTATACTTAATTACCACTTCGTTGACAGGACGGCATTCTTCATTACGAGACTGTATAAACGTAACTTAAACATGAGTTACTGGCGCAGTTTTAAGAAATGTATATTTTCCGCCCACCTGCAAGGAAAATGTTATTCGCATTGCCACTAAAAATAGGCTGAAAGCGTAGCGCACTTTCCTCGACTAAATGGATCAA
>JAHWFP010029701.1:0-16351 GCA_023313725.1 Lithobius niger
AATAAAATAAACACTGCACTTCTCAGCCAGAAAGTGCACATAAAAATCCAAGAAACAAGTGTTACCTCTCTGTTTTATGTGCACCTTCTAGCTTATTTTTTATATTACAAAATAACAAGGGCAAGCCATTTGCTTCCATATTTTAACCAAGAAACCAAAAAGGAAAACGGGAGCAGGAGGATGCGGGGCAGGGATTTCAGGAGAATCGTAGTTTTGCTTCCTCTTTGGGAGTGTTGTTTGTGCAGGTTTTGCCAAGGAAATATTACACAAACTTACGGAAATGAGCATTTGTAAATGCTGTGGCTTGTTACATGTTCATTTTAAAGTGTCAATGGAAATGCCCTTATGCTTATTTCTAATTATGTTGATGATCGTCACCTCGGTACAGCAAACCGTACGTATTTTTTATTTTTGTATTTACTTTTTTTTTTAGTAAAAACTTAAATATAGCCCATGTTAGTGTGATGGGTCTAACTGACATTGGTATTAATCTTGACAAGCACACAAAAGGGCTTGTTCTATTGTTTTAAGGTTAGTCAAAAAGTAAATGAGATACATTACACACCTACTGAAGTCAGTTTGAAATTAAATATTATTAATAATAAAAATGAAATAAAAAAATTAGAAATCAATAAATGGCTTAAATTTTAATGAATGCTTACCGATGGAAAAAGTAGTGGCCATTTTTATTTTGCGTGCAACTCGTAAAGCATGATAAATATAAAGTTAGTTTCTTGTCTGTCTGTTTGTTAGTGTATAACTTTGTACGCAAGACACCTACAGACATCAGAGTGGAGCCAATAATAATAATAATAATAATAACCCCATTAACGCAAAAGTTCTCTGCTATTAGGCACATTTTTATTACTGTACCAACCCTCAAATATGCACACAAAAAAAAATACATACCTTTGAAGCAGCTTGAGAAAATCCGATCGGACCTTGGTGAGAAAAATGGCGATTGGTCAGGGGAATTAACATAATGTGCAAGAGCATGTAAAACTAAGTCAACAGACCCTAAGTTAGATAGGTACTTTTCTTCTGCAGTAAAAAAAATGTACTTGCCGCCAAGTAAACTATGTAAAACAATTAACGTTGGGCAATTAAATTTAAACACTTCACTTTAGTAATCCATATCTTACGACTATATTAATTATCGTGGTTAGTACTGTATTTGCATGTGCACGTGATCTTATAAATTTCTAATTGTGCAGTGCGCTGCTAATTGTGTAAAAAAAATCTTGTGTTACGGAGTGCATGCATGAATTGAGTGAGCAAGTTTCGTAATTATTTATAATAGCAGTGTACAAATATTGCTGAACTCTGAGCAACAATTCCAGCTTCATTATATTCTGAGTAGTAGTAAAAAATGCTTAAGCGTATAAAATACTATGTAAGCCTTAAAAAAAAACCTAATGTTCTAAAGGAACAGACACAACAAAAAGACATGTAAGCCATTGGGGTCGCCCCAATAAGTGTAAAATGAAGCTACAGTTTTTTTTTGTTTTGATGCTGGAGATTCTTTTAAAAGTATCAGGGTGACACCAATGGCTTACATGCCTTTTTGTTGTGTCTGTTCCTTTATATTAGGTTTTTTAAGGCTTACATCAGTATTTTATACACTGAAGCGTTTTTTACTACTAATATATGTTATTTTTTTGTTAAAATCTTGCCAAACGAGGAGGGGGAGGGGGCAGTATTAATTCAACTACTCATCCAAATTCTACTACGTGTATCAAAGGGGAGGAAGGAAAGGAGTTTAAGGAGAGGGATGGGTAGAAAGATATGAAGGAAGGAAAGGATTAGGGAAGAGGGCCGAAAACTGGGAAACAACCATGGGCAAAGCAAACCCCCGGACAGAACCAGGTACGACTGCTAGTATGAAAATTAATATAACGCAACTTGAATCAATTGTAAAGTTGATTGTTACCGAACTTCCAAATTAATTGAAGCTTAGAGTGCAAAATGCCTTGTTCCGTTTAATATCTACAGTTTAAGCCTGGTTTAAGCTATAAAAAGAGAAAATCAGTTCATTGGTTCAATCTCTAGGTGAGAGCAAAATTTCCCCAACATGAATAACAACATCAAGAATGTTGTAGTCACATTAAATAGCATTCAAAAGTGTGTTCATAACTACACTTTAAGCTACGAAAGTGGAAAATCGGTTTATTGGTTCAATATCTAAGTGAAAGCAAAATTTCCTCCAACCAGAATAACAATGACAAGAATATTGTAGTCACATTATAAGAGTATTCAAAAACCCCTGCGCCATGTTAATACCCACACTTTAACTCCAATTTAAGGGCAAAGAGTCCCAACAACAACAAAAAATGGCCATACTGAGGAGGCCAAACAGTTCGATTGTTGTCATTAAAATTTGTAAGTAGTGAAATAGTTAGGACGCGACATCAAATACTGAATTTCGTTGATCTATGTCAATTTTGGGGGAAACTACAGGGTTTAAAAGTTTGACGTTTCCCAGCAAGAATATTGTAGTCACATTAGAATAGCAATCAAAACGGTCCTAGGCCTTGTTCAAATCTAGTTTTAAGCTATAAAAATTAGGTCATTGGTTCGATCTCCAGGTGAGGGCAAAGATTCCCAAGAACTACAACAACTACACGAAATGGCCATGCTATGGAGGCCAAACGGTTTGCTTCCTTTCATTAAAATCTTTAATGCAGGGAAATAGTTATAACACGACCCCAAATACCAAATTTCGTTGGTTTAAGTCAATTCTGGGGAAAACTATTCAGAGTTTGACTTATAACATGGAAGTTCATGTTGAGGCTGACGTAAGGACCACTATCACAGTCAGGGCGGGATTTAAGCGCTGGCCGCCCGTAGGCCCAATCATAATGCCGCTCTTCAGTGCCCCTAAAACTTCCCCTCCCCAAAGTCTTACATAATGTTCAATTTTGCACCCCCCCCCCTGCCAAACCAGCACCTTTCTTAATTTGTATGTAATTTTACGAGCTAGTAGGGCAAAAATAACTTAAGCTATGTTACTACGCAAAGTAATAAAAAGGGACCGTTGGCCTTTGAACCTAAATTAAGAAATTTTAGGGAGATGATTAGGGCCGTAACCCTTTTTTCCTTGATTTCTCCTCTTTTTTTGTTCTGAGCGCCACTTAGTTTCATTTGCTAATGGCTACTCATTTTATTTCGCTACTATGATCAACGTATGACAACCAACAACCAACACAAAGTGACCGTGTAATGAAAAGTTCCTAAATAACGTATACGTTTTAAAGAAAAAGACACTGGGCCCTATTAGTACTGATACGACATTGAGTTGATGGAGAAAACATGTGGTATTGTTACTCGCTGAACTATTCGCAGATATTTGAACAAACGGGCCGTTGTCAACCTCAAAATCGGTGTACTTGGCACTGTACGGTTACTGTCAGTATTATTGATACGTATTGCACAAGAAATCAATTTATAACGTCATCTCTTGATAGGATGCGATATACGTTTTTAGAACGATATGCGGTTATCTTATTTCTAACAATGGTAGGTGCCAGCATTTAATTAACAAATTTTCATGAATGGTGTAGCGCATGCTAAATATGCAGCAGCTTTTATCTCGTACAATTGGTTTTAAGCCTTCATGCCGCCCCTAAAAAGTGCCGCTATAGGCCCGGGCTTCTCGGGCCTACTTATAAATCCGGCCCTGATCACAGTCCTTGATACCTAGTATTTCAGTTTTGAACATCATTGACTTTGCTACTATCCAACACAGTAAAACCGACATGTGGGATTAAAGTGGCACTATCACCGATTGAAAGTCTGCGGAATTTGGCAACAACATGTAGCGCTATCTATCTATGCTATCTAGCACTTGCTTGCACCAAGCATAGGAAAACACAATGGCCACGACCTCCTTAATTATTGAGTAAAATTTTGGTAAGTCCTCGTGCACCGGGGAGCAAGTGTAAAGATAAACAATATCACTACCAATAGATGGCACCACGGAATTTTCGTTCGCCTTGTACAGTTCCTTTGCTACTGTAAGAAATAATGAATCCCATGACAGAGAATAGTCAAGCTTGTCTCAAGAGGTTACTTTTGCTACTGTACAAAACAATGAAACCAGAGTTGGCTCCTAAAGTTGCCAAGCATAGAAACCCTTATGGGAGGAAGATCCTACTTGCCTCACAGGTTCCCTTTGTGACTACAAAAGAGTGAAACCCATGTGGGCTGAATAATGAACCCATGCGTGGCTGTACAAAACAATGAAACCCATGTAGGAAGAAGGTAAGGCTACAAAACAACTAAACACATCGGGGACAAAGGTCAGTTTAGCTCATAAGGTTGCTTTTGTGACTGTACAAAACAATGAAACTCTCTTGAGGGTGGAAGATCAGGCTTGGCTCATAAAGTTATTTGCTACTGTAGAAAACAGTGAAACCAACGGAGGAGGACAATCGCATTGGCCTCAAAACAATGAACACATGGAGAAAGATATTAAGGCTGGGCACACAGTTCCTGTTAGCTACTGTACAATGAAACTCGTAGAGAAAGTAGACCAGGCTTGCTACATTTACTTTGCTTCTGAAGTAAACGATGAAATTCACGGAGCAAGAAGAGCTGGGTTTATGTTTACTTTGCTACTGTACAACACAACAAAATTTACAAGGAAAATGGACACGTAGGTTTGTTCGCAACGTTTGCGACGGGAGTTAACATGAAACACTGGTAGGAAATTATTTCAGGCTGGGTTAACACAGGGTACATAGGATAATCAGCTTGAATTTGTAATGTTTTCTTTTGCTACCATGCAAACAATGAAACTCACAGGTGGATCAAAGATAGGAATAGGGTCACGAGGTTTTTCATTTACTAACAGGCGAAACAATGAAATACACGGGGGAAAAAAATTTAGATGGGAGACAATGTTTCCTTCAGTGGTGCACCCAGGAATTCTTTTGGGGGTTTCTGTAAGTCCCTCAGAGCCCTGTAAAACAACTTTCAGCAATTTTGTACAGTTAAACGTTAACAAAGCCAATCTTTAGAATAGTAGACAAATAGGGCATTTATTGCAATTGAAAAACATTCTGAAAAATTTGCTTTTTAAACTGAAAATGGGTTGTTTTACAGGGCTGTGAAGGACTTAAAGTAACCCCACCCCTTCCTTGGACCGAATAGCATTGCCCCTTGCCCCGTTTGGCACTGGTTTTCTTTGATATTGTGCATACAATAAAGAAACAATTCAGTTGTTCAACATTGCCCACAGGCAAACGCAGCAGTCCTGAATACTGTAGGGCAGCTGACGCAATGCATTGCAAGAACACTATGCAAATTGTATATTCTTGAAAAAATATAAATATTTGTGTGCATGGTGGCATAATCACTAATTTTACGGTTCTAACAGTATTTTATTTCATGAAACATTTGCATCTTTTAAATTACAATAATATCAAATATTAGTATATAATATATCATTACCCATTATTTCTTTATAGGGTTATTTGAAGCGCAGTTCTTCGAGAGTCAAACATCCATGGCCTGGTAAACGAATGAGCAAGATGCAAGCTTCATTTCGAGACAGCAGAAGTTCTATCCTCAGTAAGTACGCTATCTACATAATGAGATTGTTGAAATCAAGACTACCAAGACTGCTTCAAGTAAGAATCTAACAATCACTTTACAAGGCTTATTATTACTACCTCGCAAAAAAGGGTTTTATCGAGCGTTAACCACTCCTGGTCATCTGTCCGACGAAACCTAAGGCCCAATGTTTGCTACCTTGTAAAGTGACCGGCAACAATAAGAATTTAACAACGACTTTAAACTTATGGTGCACAACGCTTACCATTGCTACGTTACAAAGCGATAATGAAGTTTTTTTCTTGATTGGATGGATGGAGGTGGCCCCCTTTTTTTTTCCCCCGGGGGGGGGGGATGGTGGGGGTGTTAGAAGAGATTTGGAAATGCTAGTAAATGAATGAGAGGAAGAAAAGAAAAGGAAGGATCTGAGCCTGAAATGAATGGTTACCAGCAGGAAAGCAATTAAAAATAAGGCACTTACTTAACTCGGGGGAGGAAGAAGTATATGAGGGTTGCCAGAAGAGTGACAGCTGAAGGGTGCCTGTGATGACACATGGCGCTATGGCCAGTCCGAACCTGCCTACGAACATTTATAATAAGGGTGCCTCATGAAAGATCGTTTAGCTTATTCCAAAGAGTTGACAACTGTGATGAAGCTTCGCTTCAGCTTTGTTCAGTGTCACTGCTAACACTGTGCACTCCCAGCACCCTTCAATTCACATAAGTGGTAGTTTTGTTCCAATTAAGAGCAGCACCACCAAGTCGAGTCTGTGCATTAATTAATGTGAGAGAGTCTGAACTATGAGCAAGAGCAGCAAAAATGTTTCACTTATTTAAACCAATCTGAGGCATTATCTAAAGGTTCCCCAGTAAAGGTAAAAATTACCCTAGCAGAATCAGCAGTCGTATGTACTTGAAAGGCAGGCTGTGCTGTGGCTCTTTCAAGCAGTTTTTGTTGCATTTCAGCCAACTTTGCCACTGCCTATATCATTGCCAAATCAAAATTAAATTGTAAATTTGCAAGATATGTAGTTGAGTTAGCACCATTTCAATTCGCGGTCGAACATCGCCTAGGAAAGGATAACGTTGTGGCGGATCATTTGTCAAGGTATCCTGAGCCAGACACAAATAAGATGTGTGTATTTATCAACAGATCTTCAGACGACAAAATCGCTAATGCTCAACAAACTGACATTTTCTGCCAACAAATAAATCGCAAACTGGAACTTGATCCAACGGCGAATCATCTTCAGGAGCTTCGTAGAGCATTCTACTTTAGAAGACGGCATCCTACTCCACGTAAATAATAACAAAGGAACACTGCAAGCTTTAATAGTAGTCCCCGACAACCTGCGAGCTGCAGTCCGCCAGTTATGTCACGATGAAGCGGCTCATTTAGACGTACAGAAAACGATACATCGCATCAGAGCAAATTATCGGTGGAAGAAACTACATAGTGACGTCATGGTTTGCTTGGTCATCGGCCGATGCCTCCTACGCCATGGGAAGTCGTTTCGGCAGACCATGATGTTTCACTGCCAATCACTAGTACTGGCAACAAGAATTTAATTGTGATCATCGACCACAAACAAGATACATTGTTGCACGTGCAATACTGAACAATAACAGCTGCGACAGTTGTCGATTCCTTGGAAGATGACATAATTTTTCGATATGGTCCACCAGCTCTATATATATCTGACAATGGACCGGCATTGCCACACAAACAAAACGAGCAATGAGGAAATATGGTATAACGCACGCCCTCGCGCCTCCATACACACCACAAGAGAGGGCCAATACCACAATTGTTGTTTCACTAAAGAAAGCAATAATGGAAAAACCTTCCGAGCTGGGATGTGCAGCTTCCAAACACCATACTCTCATTAAACACGGCACAACAGAGCACCACGAAATACCCCCTATTTGATCTCTTGCCGCGTTAACTCCACTTAGGAGGATCAATTGATGACGATATTGAACGCATAGACCAATTGACTTGCTCGCTCAAATAAGAGGAAAAGCAACAGCCAACATCAAGGAAGCGCACAACAAAAGCAAACAACGCTATGATTGTAACAGTCTTGACACTGAGTTTGAAATTGATGCTCTGGTTGTGTAAGACTGGCCAAAAGCGAGGGATAACAAATTATCCGCTCGCTACAAAGGACCGTATCGGATAACTCGGCCAGTCGGGGCAGTCGACCAGATTAAGATGTAGACGATGCAGCCATCACCAAGGTGGTGCACATACAGGCATTACGGCCATACCAGAAACGCAGTGATGATGCTATGGATCAGATGTTTACTGACAGCAGTTCCGAATCCAGTGATGAGCAAAACACGGACTTGGAACCTGTGGAAGAACCCAGAAACAATAACGACATGTACGAGACAGAATCAACTGATGCCTGGTCAAGTGATGAACAGTTAAAAACAATGAACCGCCTGTAACTAGAGAAGGTACACGAAGAGCGACAAAACTACCTGCTCGTTTCAAGGATTATATAATGTTTAGCGAGTTAACAGAATTGCAAAATTGTTCCGCTTCTGTAGCCCGAAGCAAGGGGCAAATGTTAGCTTGCATTTGTGTTACTTCGTTAATGTTTAGATATACTTATGTTTCGTTTTGCGCAGTAGCGCCTTTTATTGTTACCCAATGTAGTGCTTCATTTTGTAAATAAACCTAGCGTAGTTCTTAGCCTAACAGTCACATGGTCAATCGTTGTCCAATCTATCATCCGCTTGCCTGTGCTACCTGACTTTGTTCGGAGTCCACACGGACCCCTCACAAAGCTTGTGGAACAAGTTGTGACTTAGAAGTATTTTTCCCTTCCACAATGATGCGCAATAAAGCTTGGAGAGGCTTGCTGGCAAATTTTTCTAAATTTCTATAGTTTTCTTCGCAGCCATTCCTTTTTCTTTACTAATTCACTAATTACTTCAAGTTTCATTTGCTTTGGAGTGGGTTGCAACCCACCCTTGGATTCTGCATGAACAGAGCATAGGTGGAGGACACCACCATGGACATTAATAAAATGTATTGCCATGTCTATATTCCTTTAATTTATTCTTGTAAATATTACTCGTATTACTTTGATAGAGAACATGTAGGTTAACTAGCTTTTATTTTAGACACATTTTTGCATTCAGTTTTCTTTTAGAGACTACCATTTTCTATAACAATTCTTTCTTCCTTATTTTTTATTTCTTTTATTTACATAGAATGCGACATGGCGGCCATTCAGAAGCTTTTAAAAGAAGATACATGCAAACCGCGACCAACACTAATACCGATTATTGACAATAATCCATTTGTTGCCAAGGTAACTAATACTTACATTAGTATTCCTTTTCAGGACCTTGGTTATTCTTTCGCCCACATCTTAAAATAATGGAACAATCGACGCTAAGCTTATACGTCTGTTACTTGGTTAACCCAACAATTTCAAAACAACTTCCAAGGCAGTGGGTCAACCCCAACGTTAAATTAAATTAAATTTGTTACGTGTTCCTTCCGATTATTTTTCAGTCAAAGTCGACTCCCAATTATGAAACATGGTATTGGGAGATGGCAAGATAAACCATAACATTAAAGCTGGATTGTCTCAGGACTTTGTTCAAACACGTTGTTGAAAATCCTTCCAGTGAGGTCATCGAGGTGTAGCACCAGTCAGCTCGTTCTAGAGTGGCTGACCCATATATTACCTAATTGTGGACGTTTCTGGAGCACCACAGTAATACTGTGGACACACAGCCTTATGGGAACTTTGACCATTAGACTAAAAATGTATAATTAAGTCATATTTCTCATTCAAACCATGTCTGATATTTTGAATGCCATTGACACTATACATTGTTCATTCCACTTGCTTCAATAAACGGAAAACCAATGGTTAATGTTGGGTTACCCATTTTTCACCCAGTATGCATGTTTTGGTTTGATATTCACTGTGTACGTCGTGGTGCGAGTCCCAGAACACTAGGCTGGTCCCTACAATATTCTTGCTTATATAACCAATTTTTGTTATCTGGTCTACATACTTGTTTTACCGACGATTCAACTAATCCACTCAAGTTGTAAATTCTATTACACCTTCAATGTCATCCAATCATATGACTCCCCCTCACCAAAATTGTCTTTTAACGATTGCAAGGTTTGAATAATCCTCTAGGACCACAATAATATTCATCCCTCGCACTTCTCAAAGACAGTTAAGCCTTTTCATTACTAAGTTGGCTATTATGATGAGAACAGTTAAACAACGTAGTAACCAACCAAATGATGCAGGGGTAAATTATTTTATGAACCACTTCTTTTACTTTTATCGTATTTACTGGTACACCTGCAGTCACAGTAACCAATCTTTCTTTTCTTTTGTCTAGCAGATCCTCCCCCACCATGTTATTTTACAACGATGCGGCGGCGGTATGTATGACCAGCAAAATGGTTGTATTGCAGAGAAAGTGGAACCAGTACAAATTCCAGTAAGTTGAGGTCATTTAGGCCAACCATTTCACTTCACCCAAAACAATTCTTATTAGTATGATTTCCCAAATTTGCATTAAAACCTGTTGTCTCGAATTACAGGTTACTAGATTAACAATGAGTGGAAATTCAGCATCCTTTCAACAAGAATGTTCAGTCATCATATTGGAACAACACATCACCTGCATCCACGGTTGCAAGTTAACTGCTGCCGACTGCTTAAAAAAACAAGTAATACTGTTTGTTACCGTTCTTCTCCTTGCTTTTGTTACCAAAGGTCGGATAAGCGATGGAGTTAATAGCTGGACTACTATCTGGTGGAATCAGGCCTCCATATGTGTGATTACTTAGTTCTATATTTGAGGAATAGCAGGCCTACAATATTCATTAGCAAATATTATTAGGCATTCTTTAGTTACCAAGGAAGACCAAATTAGGCCAAGTGGTGCAAAGCAATTTTTCCAAATCATCAAGTTGAACCTCTGGCAGATCAGTTGATTCGCTCCCGAGTACGTCTCTATTGGTGGTTTCAGTAGTCCCAATTAAAAAAAAAAATTACCATTCCTTGTTGTTACGGCAACTGTCGCCCTCACCCATATTTTAAATTTCAATACTGACTTGTATTTCGTAAGAGACAAACTCAAAATTTAAAATATGCAGTACAGTGTAACAAATTGTTTTCTCTTAATATTGACTATAGGTTTTTTAAAGTGCCTACTTCGTTGCACTAGTCTGACCAATTTCAACCATTCAAAGCATTTCAATCATTTGTCCTAATTTTTGGTGGAACCACTTTATAATTTGTGCCAACAGCCGCCTCTAGTTTAGGTATGACCATCTCAGATGTAGGCTTCCATTTATTTCTCCAGTCAAAGCTGTTTTGTAGCCTTGGAAATTTTGTTTAGTACAACATTTTTTACATAAGTTCCTTGACTTTGTCAGGGGACTAAAATTTATTTCTTTATAGGCTACATTAAAAATAATAATACAAAATACACAGCAAAAGATAAGCCTGTTGCTACGGAAAGGCATATTGGCATTTTCAAGGTTTAAAGATCGTACTTTCGAGACGTAGCTTCGACATGTTAATTATCTGGAGCTCTTTGAACACAGTCTGCTCAAAAGTTCCAATCAATGAAGGTCACAATGATTAAAACAATAGTTTGAATATCAAGGCAATCAGATGGTTTATGTTTGACTCAGTGTCATCTGGTGTGGTTCGTCTTGGGAGGGTTAAAAAAAAAACTGGTCTTCTCTCCCTTCAGAAAAAGCTTGTGTGTTTCCCCTTTTTCAATGAGCACCCACTTTCCCACATTCACAGAGTTGTATGCTTCAGATTAGTGCAACTTTGTTCATGGCTCAGAAAGTGAACAGCTCTTAAGGCCGTAATATATAAATACGGCAGTTTTGACTAAGTCCATTCCTGCTGTATCTACTAGTTTTCATCACTATGAGAATGGGACGCTACTTGAGCGTTTAGAGTACCCTTTTCATACAGTCTTGGATCTTCCTCCTAGCTTTGTTGATCTTTCCACCATTTGTGCTACAGGGCAATTCAAGTGATTTGTATTTGTGTATAGCCATTAAAAAAAACTGAAAATAGTTTCTTGGCACCGTCGTACTGCCGAAAACCCTCTGCACCAACCGTTTTTGTTTATGTCTCACCTTCTTTTATGAAGGGGCTTGCTGCAGAGCATTACAAAGTAATAGGCTTATTTAAATATTCGGCACATTTACAAATACAAGAATATATCAAAATTGTACATGCCCCACAAACAAATTACTCTACTATATTAATACCATAAGGACTTGAGAACAACAGCAACAATGCAACTTTAAGAAGCGAAAACAGGTACAACAATCGCTTTAAACTTTACTACAATTGTGGTGCACCACGCTTGTCATTGATACCATAAACTGTGTGTTGGTTGCATGGAATGTGGCATTATTGGCGTGCTACAGGTTTTGACTTTTGGACTTTCGCTGTTGAGATAAAAAAAAAAATCCGTGTTTCGGCTAAAAGTAGACAACGTTAAACCAAACGACGATAGGTTGTTTATTTCGAGGCCCCTGGGTGAAGTTGAACTGTCTTAAAGTGGGCGGAAACAATCACTGTGAGCACAAGCTTTGCTAAGTAAAGCCTTGCTAATTAAAAAAAAAAAAGACAACACACATGCGTAGGATTATTACTTGTAACAACATCCTGTTGTTTAACTGTAATGTTTCCGTAGCACATAAGGAAAAAGAAATAAAGATATTAACGATACCCTCCTATCAACCCTACTAAAGGATGCTAACATTCATATAAACAAACACAATACATTTTTGTCTATTAAATACATCACTAAATCTATTTACCTTAAAATGCTATTATCTGAGTTTTTATTATTTTTTATTTCGATTAGCAATTTTACCCCAATGAATGCCGCTGCAAATGTGCCAATCAGGCTGAAATGTTTGCATGCGAGGACCAAGGCAAAATGTGGATGGAAGCATTCTGTTCATGTGAATGTCTTCCGAGTACAAAGACGGAATGTTCAACTGGATTCACTTTTGACGATAAAACTTGCAGGTAATTTTGCCACATCAAAGGCAAGGTTTTTTTTTTTTTTTTACTTAATTTTAAAATTTTCCCTTAGGGAACGGTTTGAGAAAAAGGGGGGGGGAAAAGAAAGGGGAATTGAATAAGTGAGCACAAAATTTTGTTCCCCCCTCATAATAACCAAAAAAAAAAAAAAAAGTTACCCCCCCCCCCCAAAAAAAAAAAGTAAGCTTTTCTTATGCGTATTGAGGCTAACCATAGAGCATTTCCTGTAGCTGGCTAGGTCACCGTTTCCCAACTTTTTCTGTACTATCACTCCCCATCGGGATTAGCACGGAACGGGCCCCCCCCCCCCCCCACCACTGCTGTGTAATTTTTTTTTAAGAAAATGAATTATGCCGGTAATAAAGAAAATGTCTGCAGAAATTTTGGGCAAATCTTGGCCATGCAATATAACTTCTTTTGCGATACATAGTCCAAATAAACGTTCATCACTGACCTTTAAATACGGTGCCGGCAATGACTCGCGCCTCCCCTGCAGTCGATCGATTCGTCCCAAGGTAGGCGTGC
The DNA here is from genome assembly GCA_023313725.1 of Lithobius niger. Classification (NCBI taxonomy): domain Eukaryota; kingdom Metazoa; phylum Arthropoda; class Chilopoda; order Lithobiomorpha; family Lithobiidae; genus Lithobius; species Lithobius niger. The sequence continues at coordinate 13,155 of JAHWFP010029701.1, forward strand.
CTCACCAAACACGGGACTAGATAAGTAATTTCTCACTGACAAGTGCTCAACTATGTGGATAACACGTCATGTGTTTGAGGAAAGAACAAAGGCCGATTTAAAATATGTCCATACAAATTTAAAGATGTGGTTTTAAACTTCGTTTGTATCGAGAGTTACAGCATATGTTAAATTTTAAATATTGGTGTGATGACTGCACAGTCGCTAAAGAGAAGTTATTTTTTGGAACGCAGTTTTTTTGAGAATTTGCAGCTGCTTTAAAAACTTCCCTATAACAAAAGTTTCTGAAGTTGAGTTAGTGGAAGTCTGCCGATCCCAAAAATGAGTAGTCAAGGCTGCAGAATTTAACAAAACTCACGAAAAATCGAAGGAAAGTTTTAGTATCATTCCCCATGGCAGAAACTTTTCCAACTTTCTACAACAATACAGCTTTCCTTCTGCAGAATTAGTATTAATGAAATAGCAGCAAGACGGACATTTTCTGCATACACTGCCTTCATTCTACAGCGTACACCATTGTGCGGCCCTGTTTCTGCCATGGAGCTGTCATTCCCAGTACAAGATGTCCAGAATGCCTCCTAAAACGCAACATAATGCTACAAAAACTTGGAAATTTTGCTTGGTGTTAAAACATATCACTTATTGTTACAAATTTCTGACTATAGCAAAGTTGATGGAAGGGACGATGATGGCTGTTTTAAAACTTTTCACAAGAAATATCACTGTGGCCGATGTTGCTACGCCAAACTTTTGTAAAGTTAAAATCAAGCTTGTGTGGTGCAAAATGGTTTCTTTACTATAAGTCTATAATACCGCAGAATTACTAAAAATGCTCGCAGAATTTGGTCTAATCGACAGCAGACATTGTCACACGTGGTTTCACAGACAATTTTACTTTTCTTTAGCAGTGGCAAAATGCCCAGACCTCCAATACCTGCCAGATGAAAAATTCCCTACAGGAGCTAAGTGTATTTCAAAATGTGTACTGGAAGAACTATGCAACAATTAGCTTTAAAACTAACGACTTCAAAACCTTAAAAACACTTAACGTTATGGGGAGAAGGCAAGATATTATTTTTAGAAATTTCAACTGTTAAAAGTGGGTACATAGTTTGATCAGTGTTTGTTTCCGACTACCCACTTCACCCTTTACAGGGATTAAGAAATCCCCAACCCACACCCCTCCCTGGTTGAGAGGGCGGGAAAACCAGGAACACGATCAGGAAACTTCCTTGGCAGAACTGAACTCTCCCAAATTATATCCTGTAGCATATGAATGGTGCAACCGTGTCATAAATAACACAGATCTCGAGTGATGCAAATTGGTGTACCTAGTAAAAATGGTTGAGCTCTTCTTGCATGCTTTAGGCCTCGCCAAACCTAGGAAAAACTTGCCGAGGATTGGCTACAGCATTTAGGCGCATGGGTGACGGCGGTTCTGTAGTAATATGGGCACGTGCACATAAAATATCAGGGTTCATACTCGTATCTGAAAATGAATATCCCTGATTATTTCTGATTTTCCCCCGACTCATTTCTACAAATATCCCTGACCAAAATACTAGCACTTTTTTTTTATTATTCATTTACACAAGCATCAGCTGCTCACTCTGCAGGCCTGCCATCATAACTACAGCCGGATGGCTGCTGCAAATTTTCTAAAGTTTTTTTTTTTTATTTAAAAAATAGGACAAGAAGATAGCAAAGCGAGTGGACTTATGAGACCACACGGTTCATTCTAAAAACAAAATTCTAAAAATGAAAAAAAAAGTTCTAAAAAAACCCAGTTCATTCTAAAAACGAATATCCCCGACGTTTCACCAATTTTCTAATTTTTCCATTGACTTTCCCTGCCAGTATTTCATATCTCCGACTTTCCATTTTTTTTCTTTTTCTTTTTAACGGCTTAATAGCTCTTTGGGGGCGTTGCAATTATTTCAAATAAATAAAATAAATTCATAGAGAGTCCCTAATAAAGAAAAAAATTTGTGTAGATTTATATTTAACCAGACATAAGTGTGTGTTTCTACATAAATTAACATTTTCTTTAGTTTTTACATCTAGTACTGTAGTTCTACTGAATTCACATTTCTTCCCTTGTTACCACATTAAACTTATTAGTAAAGCTAGGACGATCAACTTTGTTACGGATACCAAATCCCCAATAACTGATCCAAGTTCCCAACTGACCGAAAAATGTAATACTGAAGTATGTCTTTATAAAAAAAAATTACTTTTGAAATCATTGCATAAACAAAGCATTGGCCTAAATAAATATAATTATTTTTTTTTAAATATTGGTTTAAACTAATATTGCATAGCAAATATCATCTAAAAACACAAAACCCCTTAAAAATTTTAACACTTTGTCTTATAACTTCATAACAGTAAGAGAATGCTGCTTGCAGTTTGAACCATTGGAAAGCTGGCGAAAAAACCTTCAAAATGGTGTATTCAAACGTCAAATTTGGTCGACGAGAAGTGAAAATATCTTCGATTTGGTTTATTACCGATTTATGTGGGTTTTACCGCCGATCCCGAATATCGGCAGAGATCGGTATCGGCCCAGCCTTAGTAATATTGTAATGTAGAATAATGCCAGCAGAGACACGCAGAGGTTTGCCCAGTAGGCACTGGTGGTATCTAGATATTTCTTTTCACAAGCATGGAGTAAACGAATTTGGTCCCTGGTTTTTCTTGATGTGATCAAGTGGTTACAATGCCTTTAGTTCGCTATTGGGCTAATTTTGGAAGTGTTTATACCGTAAATTTTTTAATTTTTATACCGTAAATGACATTCCTAGCCCAGCTGCTGTAGCTATGGGGCCAATTTTGGAAGTGTTTATGCCGTAATTGACATTCCTAGCTCAGCTGTCGGTTGAGCAGGCTTCATGTTAATTTAATTTCAGTTAGCTTTGCTTACCCATCCATTTAGCTTATTTTTCTAGTTCTATATCATTGTTTTTTAAATATTCTTTAAAATTAACATTGACAAACATAACGTAACTACGTAACAATCCATACATCCTAACACTAATAGGGATGGGTCGGTAACCGAAACCGAATGTTTGGATTCAACTGAAAACCAAAACGATTCGGATTTTGTGTCGGGTTTTCAGTACGGTGTTCGAATATGGTTTCAGTAAGCAAAATAGCACAAACTTCTGCTTGTTTGGGGCTGCTTACTACTGAATGGC
>JAHWFP010029704.1:0-19918 GCA_023313725.1 Lithobius niger
GCTAATATCACAGTGTCTTAAAACTGGGCTAATATCACAGTGTCTTACTTAAAACTGCGCTAATATCACAGTGTCTTCGGTAGGATAAAGACTCTATTTTTCCAATACTCTTTAGTTAACTCTTTGCAGTGATTAATTCTTCTACGTCCGAGTTAAAATGGTAATTTCCTTGTACTGTCACTACTTTTACTGTGTACGAACTACTTGGTTCTAGATCTCTGATAATGATCGTGTTGGTATGGTTCTTTGTTTGTACTTCTCCAATGATAGCCTCCTGCAAAACAAAATAAAACGATGAGCTTCCTAACACGTGGGCTACACAATTGTATAGTGCCCAGGGAAGTGTTATTTATCTTAAATCGAGAATGTAGACTGAATAATAAAAGTTACACTACCTTTCCTCCTGTATTCTACAAAGAAGCTGCTGTCTGATTTATTCTGAAATAAAATTCGGTGTAATAATTAAACTTGGACGCATTAAAAAAATACATTAGTACTAGGCTCCAGACGTTGATTAACCCCATTCCACTCCAGATGTATGCCCATGTGTAACCTATGTAGGTTTTTTTTAAAGGGGCATTGTCACTAAATGACATAGCCATTTGCCGCTATCTAGTCCTGTCTCTCTAGCCCTTACTTTAAACAGGCGAAGGAACACACAAATAAATTTCTTTTTACACAACAAACAAGTCACGTGCCTCCTTAATTATTGAATGCAAAGTTGGTGCACCCACGTGCACCAGGAAGCAATCGGTAAAGTTAAGCCTAAAGACATTAAGGGCGCTTTTATTTGTACATCGACCGTTTTGAAACGCAGATTGCGAACCGCTACGTGGGCGCCATCTAGTGACAGTGATATCGTTAACGTTGCCCGCTTGCTCCATGGTGCACGTTCACGCACCAACTTTACAGTCAGTAATTGAGGAGACACGTGGCTTGTTTGTTGTGTAAAAAAAAAATCCCGTTGTGCATTCCTTCGCTTGTTGAAATCAAGCGCTACATACAAATGATAAGTCCCATTTGTATACAGATCGGTAATGTGTTCAAAATCGCATCCTCCTGTCTTGTAGACCCATGTTTCCCAACCGAGGCGGGCCTCCCGGGGGGGGGGGGGGGGGGGGCGGCGGAGCAACTGCAGAGGCTGTTAAGTGATGAACTTTTTTTTTTAACGATGCATCAAAAAGTTCACGCCATTGACAGACCTATACCTGCTATCAACCATTTAAAAAAAAATTAAATTATTGTTAAGATTTCCGTGACTTAACCAGTATCATTCATTTCGTTTAAAAAAAAATTACACAGCAATGCAGTGTCGCATTGGGCCGCTCGGGAACACTGAGATCAATGGGAAGGCCTCATCAGTAAAAAAAAAAAAAAAGATGCAGGGAAACATTTTAAATTCACGCCTATTTCTTAAAAAATATGGTAGCTGCTCCCACTTCATGAGGCCTTTGGTAAAACAAAAAAATATTTTTGAAAAATTTGAAAGGGATTATTATGAAAATTGCATACCTAAGTTTCAGGAAAATGTTTCAAATTCAAGCACATTTCTTAAAAATATGGTTGCTGGACTACGCAGGAGAAGCTTATGGCACCCCCCCCCTCCCCCCCGAGGAATCTTGAGGTCCATGCCCAAGGCTCGACCACTCCCAATGCGACCCTGTAGCAATGGGAGTGAGGAGGGGGGCGCCATTGCCTGCTAGTCCCAATAGAGAGGAATACTGTAGAAAAGGTTTGGAGCCGCTGTTGTAGACCAAGCTCCTAACTACTCAGCCGTGTTTTGATTCCTTCACTCTCGTCAATCATGATGCTTACTATTGTAAAGTTGCCATCTCTTGCTTGCTGACTTGACAGTAATTACCTAATGACTGTAATTAGGGCTAATTACGTCGTTCTATTCGAACGCTGCAAAGATACATTGGCCAAGTGTGGTATGCGGGCCTTTAGCTACAATTTCCACGTGCGAGACACGTGCGTTCCTTTTACCGAAAGAGTTTCCATATTTTGTAGCGAGAACTAGCCCTTATATTGAAGATGGTTTGGCGCGAAGGGAGGTCTTTCCCAACAAGAACGCAACAAGGACAGAACTCTATGCACGAACTGTCTTGTTGGACAATTTCTCGATTCATGTGCGGATTGTTAAATGTTTATTTTTGTAAATTGCGTTATGTCTAAGGAAGAAGTAAAGAAGTTTGAATTTAACAAGTCTGCAGTGAACCCTTGAAATTACACTATTCATCCTTATTTTTTCTTCTTTCATAGGTGTTCGTCGTCCTGGTGTAGAAGGGGTACAGCGAGAAACTATCCTCCAAGTCAAAATACTTGTCTTGAACTAATGACGCAGTTTTGATTTGCTATCATACTGTTTGTAGTTCTAATATTGCAGAAAATTATTTATCATATTTACATACCTGACATTATCACAAATATGTCATTAAGAAACTACATAAAACATTACCATTGATGTATAAATTAAAATATATTATTACCAACAAAATTAAATTGCACTTATTATATTGTGCTTGGATTGAAAACATCTTGAGATCGGTAATGGTATTTGTGGGCATACAAAATTTACACAACTCAAAAAACTACAAAAAGTACAAAATAAGATTGTTAAAATTTGTTATTTTGTTAAAATTGTTATTTAAACATTTTTTTTTAAACATTGACAATGGTACAACTTTTCCCCTCACTCGTCCCTCACGTTTGGCGATGCCATTGGGGACCACTGTGTCCATGGTAGGTCTAACCTTGGTGGTAAGGCATTCGTGACCCCAACCATATACCATCAACCTTTCCTTTACAGCCGGGCAACCGTCTTCGTTTTAAACTTTTAAACTTTACAATTTTTTATTTTTGTTTTAACTTCGGATGGCAGTTAGTGACCACCAGGTCGTTGCCATTCTGGTTGTGTTTGTAACAAACTTAAATATTATTATTAAACATATAAAATATTGTTCAAAGCTCATGATGGGGTTAAAACTAACAGTATTTATAAATGGTATAATATTTTAAAAGTGAATCAACTTTAAGCTGCTGTAATGGTTTATGAAAACTACCATGATGGTTAGAGTAAAGAAGTTACTGAAACAAAATCAAATATATTTAGAAAGACAAACTGTACGAATAATGTACCGAGAACACTAATGATTATAGAAAATACTGTAGAAAGTATTCAAGCCAACTACTTTAAACAAACTGCCACAAAAGTTACTGAATTGTAAAAGTACAAAAGAAAATGAAGAAAGAAGAGAAATAGTATATCATTGTAAATGATTTTGATACTAATTGATGAGGGGTTTAACTTAGCGTAATGAGGTGTTATTGATTGCTAATAAGGTCGGGGAGGGAGGGGGTCCGGGATAAGTTCGTATTTGGTGATTAAGTGTGAGATTCAGTGAAATGCATTAAAGGGATTAATTTAACCCTGTGGTATGAAATGTTTTTTATGTTATATTCGTCTTATACCGGCGTTACAGGGCTTAAAGTAGTTTTTTAGAATACATTTTTTTATTTATTATTTTTATTTTATTGCAAATGTTCACAAATATTTATTCACAAAAAAAAATTGATCTCCCTTCATTCATACGTAAGCAAATAACGCTAACCTGGAAGCACTAGGACGATTAAAAATAAAGCCTTCCGTTGCCTTTTCTTTAGCTTACTAAAGATTGTTTTGTTTTGTTTTAAGTAGCATATTATATTTTCTTTTAATTTATAAAAAAAAAGTTTTACACCTTTAAACATAACTGACTTTTACAATGTGTTCTATTTCTAATAGGAACAAAATACTTGTAACAATTTGATGCAGTTATAGTTGCAGCTGGACAGGGAAGGACCTTAATAAGTCACTGACACCCAACCAAATTACAGTAGAAGATTAAAAAAAAAAAAAGATAAAAATGTGATAAAAGGCAAAGCCAGCCAGAGGAACTGTAAGTCAGCAAAAGATTTAGTATGTAGAGATCGTTGTATAGTCGTGCAATGCGTTACGTGAACGATATAGTTGGCCAAGTTACAATCATTTTAAACAATGTACAGCAGTAAAAATTGATCGTTCAGAGCCCCGTAATTCCGGAATGGCGCAACCAATTGAAAAGAAAAGGGCACATCTGCTGAAATGGTTTAGTCCATAGAGAGTGCTGTCAAGACGTGTCCAAAGTAAAAGAAGTCTATCACCAGGACAAAAACGATAATCACGATTCCCTATCAAATCCAAATTTCCGATGTGACAAATCGAATATTAATAAATGCTGGTATGCGAATAGACCAAGTCCAGCGAAGATGATAAACCAAATCTGAGTGGACCCAGGTCAAAACCTTGCAACTAATAAGTGTCATTTTTTGACTGGAATGGAAGGGAGGGGGGAGAGGGAAGAGAATGTCAAAATGCGGTAAAATTAGGTGCTAGGGTGTCCAAAATAGAAAACATGTGGTAAGACCGAAGTGTTAAGAGTTAGCTTGAGGATTTGTCTCGATTTTTTTTCACTGTTGTTCTGTGTCCTGGCTTTTGAGTCCCAGGCAGTACAGATATCTTTCTTAAGTTATTAAGTGTTCTCATGAATGCTGCCTGTTTGCTTCGTTTCAATTAAAGGGGAGTTAAAAATTCATCCAAAGGTCGGAGATAACACTTTTTTTTCTCGATGCTCGCAACTAGCAGAAGGCTCTATTCAAATAAATCCATAAAATCCATTTTATGGCAACGTAACCAATTCCAACCAAAGAAGACATTCGTTTGTATTCCTCACATTACGTTACGCCATCCTGTTTCAGAATTTGCTGATGTGTTGGGACTACATTCGCCCACTCACTCACCGGTTCTGACAACCAAGAGTGCTCTGTTGAGTAAACTACAGTGATGGGAGCAAGTCAATTCCGGACTCGGAATTAATTGACTCAATTCGACTTTTGTGGATTTGGTCGAATTGATTCACTGTTGGGCAATTCCAGGTTATGAATTGATGGAATCGATTTTTTTTTTATTAATCAATTTCGCTTGACTTGATTTGGACTTGTGCATTTGCCGAAATTATAAACAGACTTGGTAGAAATTTACTTGATGGCCATCAATTCAGCCCATGTTGCACTTAGGTTGACTTGACTCGCCAAGTCTTTCGTTTGATTTTTATTTGACTTAAAATACCTTGTTTTGACCTGATTTGATTCAAACTGAATTCGGTTCCAATTACCTCAGTTCAGGTCAATTCCACAATCCAAATCAAGTTACCCAATTTCAGCCCCAAAGTTCACGACAATCGGCTAAATTTTCGGTAATATCTTAAACTGTGCCAGAATTTACCTGAAATTATGCTAGGCTAGGCTGAATTGGGTGAAATTGAATGGAATTGGTCAAAATATTTCATGAATCAATTGGGAATTGACTGGAACTAAGACTGGATCAATAGCAAGTCAGTGAATTGGAATTGCTTTGTCAGAATGAGAAACGAAAATTAAGTGATTGGAATTTACATGAAATATCAAATACATAATATGGCAATGATTTGAATTGCATTGAAACATGGCAGTGACTTGGTTGGAATTGACTGGAACTAAGACTGGATCAATAGCAAGTCAGTGAATTGGAATTGATTTGTCAGAATGAGAAACGAAAAGTAATTGATTGGAATTTACATAAAATAACAAATACATATTATGGCAATGATTTGAATTACATTCAAACATGGCAGTGACTTAGTTGGAATTGACTCTTATGAGTTTGAATTGGAATTGATATGGAATGGAATTGCTTATCAACAGTAATTAGGTAGCAATGGATTTGACTCTACTTGCTGTTCACTTGATGTCTAGGTAACTGACTCAAATCCTTTGAAATGAAATTACGCCCATTCCTGGTGGACTAACAACCGTGTACAAGTTTACAGTTTAATAAATTACATGCTATAATTGAATTGTAATAATAAGTACAAAATACTAAACTGCAGATATATTACCTCTAATTCATCCTCTCTTCGTAACGAAAAGACTTGGAGCCCAGCTTTGCCATTTTTGACTGGTATCAGGATTCGTCCATAACTTGGCTGGACTGCAATAAATGCACAAACAATAATGAGGCTGCATCAAAATATGAAATAAATTCATGCACATATTTGAATATGATGTCCTAAACTTAACCTTTATTTTATTAATTCCCTTTTCATAACGGCATTCTTATTCATTTTCCGTTGAAATTAATTTGGGATGCATCAATGTAATCATCCATGTTCAGTTTTTTGCCATCATCTTTAAAGATTAAACAAGCAACCTTTTCCATCCACATCGTAAGTAAATCTATGCCGCCGAACTATAAATTTGTCATCCTTTTCTGTGATTTTTTTTTTTTTTGCAGATTTGAACAGACACCTTCCACTTACGGCCCCGTGCACACGGCGGCCAAGCAGCGCGGCCAGGTCGCTGCGACCAATGAGAATGCTTAGGGTGTATGTAGCAACACGGACTTGCCCACGGCGGCCACTGGGATCATGAGCAGCGTGCAGGCGAGCACAGGGCAACCATACTTGCTCCGTGTTCATTTTTCATCACGTGATCGTGCATTATCAAGAAAAAACGGACTTGGCCGCGCGGCACGTCGCCGTGTTTTTTGTCCGCGACAACAACTAGCCGCATGACCCGGCCACCCAGTGCGCGGGAGCCCTTACCGCCGCTTCTCGTTTTTTTCTGCTCTGTCTTTTCCCTCGGAGTGTGGCTGCTGCGGTCGTGTGACTCTTTTCAAAAGAGCCTAACGGATTAAAAAAATGCCCGAAATAAACCGGTAGTAATTGTACACAAAGCAAGAAATACTTTTGCTACTGGGCTTGTTGAAAGTTTAGTTTAGAATTAGTAAAGATGCTGAAGAGTAAATATAAGAATTGCTATCTCGTGAAAAGAACAGTGCCGACTTAGTTTCGTCCTCGACAGACTACTTTTTTTTATATTAATATCGTTCGCTTTGCTCACTCCATTTGCGTCGATCCATGGTTCATGTAATTTCTGATTCCAACCATAGCAAAATCGATGTACTGATTACTTCGGCGCAAACTAATTGCAATTGTTGCTCACAGTTCGTTCATCACATTCCTCAGCACGTCTGCATTTCACCTCCATTATTCAAAACATACGATTTGTTTGTTCGCACGTTTGTACGTCTTCTCATCCAGAAGTTATCTCCTACGAAGGTGAAAGATAAGACAGAGAGCAAAGCGAAACACATGTTGAAAAGATTTAGTTTATGTTCAAATCGCTCGCTTTGCTTGCTCAATCCAAGCACTTCAGTGCTTCAGAAACACGAATTTTTGACACCCTTTTAAAACCAGATCTATGAGTCGATTTTTCTACGTATTAAGTCAGTTAAAACAAGACTAATTTTATATGGTATGTTGCATATACGTCGTACTTTTAGGTTAATTTTTTGCGTGCATCCTTTTCCAGATCATCTCAGTACTAGCTAATACTAGCCACATCGCTCGATTGGCGTCGTGCCGCTTCGCTCGAGGAGGTTTGCATGAACAAATTATGACGTAATGAACAAACACCATGAGGGTAAAAAAAAAAACTTTGACGTTATTTTTGCAGGTTTTTCGCGTATTTGAGGATCATAATTTCAAGTTACAGCGATGAAAGTAGGCTTAACCAAAGCGCAATTTAATTATCTTTCATTTGGTTCTGCTCCCATCTTTGTAGGTGCCTTGGTTCAAGAGGAGCAGAGGTACAAACACACTCCAGTGGCGTCGATCCATTGTTCATGTAATTTCTTTGATTCTAAGAGCATCACAAAATCGATGTGCAGATTATTTCGATGCAAACAAATTGCATCACTTGCTCACCGTTCGTTCATCGCATTCCTCAGCACGTCTGCATTTCACTTAATAGCATTCAAAACATACCATTTGTTTGTTTGCATGTTTGTACGTTTTCTCCTCCAGAAGTAATCACCTACGAAAGTGAGAGATGAAAGATTGGGAGAGCAATGCGAAACACACGTTGAAAAGGTTTACTTTACGTGAAAATCAGTGTCTTATATCCTGAAGCATAGTTGCGCACCTATTTCATTATCGTCGGCATCGTCTCTCATTGGACGGCCAAAGTTCAGCCAATGACAACGTTTATACTGACGTGCGTCCCTAGACACACACTAGTGTATCACGATAATTCTTAACAACTTGCCAAAAAATGTGTATTCACGTCCAATTCACGAAAAATAAACAAACTGTAACAACAAGGCAAAATAAACAAAGCCAAAAACTAGTAAAGATGCTACCAGGTTGAGTGGTTCGGCCCTTTAAAGGAGTGATATCAACAAACAAAAACTAACTAAATAAAACAAATTACAACAAAATGAAAACCAAACCAAACCTATAAAGAGGTGACTAAGTTGATAATAGTTCAGCCTTTAGGCAAAATGTTGAAAACCAATTTCTTGTTGACGTGGTACTTTATTACACATCTGCACGGTAGATACACAATTTACAAAAATGAGTGATGTGATATATCAAAAACCAAAACTGGTAAAAGGACCTACCAAGTTCCAAATGGTTCGGCCCTTTAAAGGAGTGACATCCAAAACCAAAACATTCGCCAACTTCATCGCACCGAATAATACTTTAGACGTTAAATGAAAACTTGAACATTGCTACCGAACGTAGCAATGTTCTAGTTTTCATTTAACCTTCGAAGTGGTGCGATTAACTTGGCGAATGTTTTGGTGTGTTGATATCACTCCTTTGAAAGGCAGAACCATTCGGAACTTGGTGGTCCCGTTTACCAGTTTTGGTTTTTGATATATTTTTCGACATTAATATGCTCGACTTATATTTTTTAACTTCTTTGCTATTTCCTTGTCACTTAGTGAATCAACACTACACTTATTTCCAAATAATAGAAGACTCTATAAATAAGATTTCGTCTGCACTATAAAGGAAAGATAATTAGCATTACCAGGAGCGGCATGAAGGATGAGTCTCCAACACCTTTGTTCCACCCTTTGTTCCTCCTTTGTTCCACCATTTGTACCGAGTCCTGACCCAATCGGCCCAGTTGTCGGACTAGTATCAGTTTTTAGTTTTGCGGAGATGTACGTTAAAAACTATGCCTTGTAGGTTTTTACCTAATAAAAACGTGTGAAAAATATCCCTTGTATTATGAATTGTCCACGCATGTGTCATGTCACAAGAACTAGCGTTTAAAATTGGCATTTTGTTTCTGAAGGTTTAAAGGGACACCCTGCCTGCCTTATAACCTTCCGCCTGCCTTATAACAGCTCGCACTGATCGCCGTCCGCGCATATAGAACACCAAGGTCATCTGAGATAGTGGCTCCGTTCTTCGCAGTGAAGAACGAAGTTACTGTCTCATTTGGCATTGTGCCTAATAGCGAACCAGCACGAACGCATTAATCGTGTCGTCACAAACCGGAATGATTCTCGTATTTAACATCACAATTTATAATTTTCTAGGCTAGTGTCTTATAATTTTTGCTTCGGCGATCTATTGGAATAATTACTTAATGTTTAACGCATTACGCTTTTAGATTTTTGATCTCACGGTAATTATTAGCAAATTAGTACATGCACACACTGAGATGAAACGTTATGGTTATTGTAAGCGCGCAATGCATGATATATAGCGGGACGCAGTAAATAAAGTTAACAATTATTCAACAGAAAATTTCCTAGATGCCACTTTTTAAAGCATTTTTACCAAGGGATTGACCAACGGTAAGGAAATAGACCTTTGAGGCCATACTTGATGTGGAGGATCGAGACAAATGACGCTTGGAGGAATCATATATCTTTTTAACTTGTTGCCAGAATTACTTATTACTTGGATGTCGTTTAAAAATTCTAAACATTCACTCATTTGAATTGCGCAGAGTTAGATACGACTTCTTTGACCTATCCTCTGCTTCACGAGCTCTGCAGCGTGAAGTCCAGCATCTTTTTCACGCTCGGACGCGACGAAAAACGAGAGAACACCCTTTTAAAGTGGTTGGTTTACCATTCAAGAGTGATTGTCGAAATTGGTTTTTCTCCAATCGTGTGGTTGAGGTTTGGAATGGGCTCCCTGATTCGGTGGTTTTAACTTCAAACCTGTATAGTTTTGAAATATTGAGAGGTGCGGATCTGAACAGGTACCTGAGGTTGGTTTAAATCCTATTTGTTTGACTTTTCTCTATTTACGTACCGACTCTGGCCTCGTAGCCGGCGATTTTGTAATTTATTTTTTACCTACTAGGCTGAGTATAAGCGGTATAATATTATCCTTCTCGGACCATGCATTATTGCAATAAATTGTTAAATAAAATAAAATAATATTTCAAATACTGATGATTAGATTCGAATGCTGTTATAACTGTTCTTGAGACTTAAGTAATTTTATAGAGTGAGTGGAAGGTCGTTTCGGAATATGGATCTGAAACTTGGTGGTGATTGCAAAATGCTTTGCATTTGCATAGTAGTCATCGTGGCTGAGTGGTGAGAGAGCTCAGCCTGGTTGCTGGAGGTTTGTGGATCTGGTCGAGCCCCTGGTCGAGCTACCATGCTCCTTCAGCGACTATTTGACCTATTCTGGCCATTGCTGGACAATCTTTCGGCCCTTACGATGATCGGAGGTTTCCCGGATCGAATCACCGGGTTGACTCCCTCCCTTTACCAGATATTTCTTCTTCTCAAAAACTCTGGTAATGTTCAGAATTGAGCCGGTTCAGCCACTTGAGCATCAAATTGCTTTGGCTACTTAAAGATCAAAAGAAATAAAAAAAAATTCTTACCTATTCTTTCTGTCGCAATTTCTTGGATGTCACTTGGTGTGTAATATTCTCCCTCAACTGCGACGACCTGCATCTCGTACACAGTGTTGTTCATGAGAGCTTTAATTTCCATTGTAAGATCATCAAACTCGTAGTCCGTCTTTTCCCAGTTAATTTCCCCTGCGAATACGATTCAGAATGACCGATTACACGGATTACAAACTACAACAACAAAACCACAATAAATCAGTGCATTAGGGTACTGTTTCAGCACTTTGGTACACACTTTGTTAGGTATTCATCTATTTAACTACAATAAATGATGGTAAAACGATATTACCTTTTTTCCGGTATTGCGTATAGAAATGAGAACCTGGGAGTCCCTGAAAACGCAAAGGTTGGTTAGTTTTACACTTATTAAAACTGAGTTACAGCAGCGAAGTATTAGACTTCATCTCTTCAGGACCACAATTACTCTAGGAGCCTTTTTTTTTGTTAATGGGGAACATCTTTCGATCTCGCATTCTCTTCACTCAGAAACCAAGCCCTGGCCACTTGGCTGTGCATTGCTCACTGCTTTAATTACAAGGGAATTGTGAAGTTAGTTTCATCACTGCACTTAGTTTATTCCATGAATGCAGTGTACGTGCTTGGGCCCTGAAGGGGTTAACAATTACCAACTGTTGAATTGAATTGAATTGAATTTTTATTTACGTGAGTCTAAGGACCTCAGTCATACACTCAACTCTAAACTTAATCCTAAACCGTAAACCTAACAACCGAACCAACACCGGCCAACACCAACTTTACACCAACCAACGATTACAGCTACACAAAGGCTCAGTAGTTACCCAACTAACCAAAGACACCAGTCCACCTCCATCAGAGTGAGTAGGAGATAGCAGCAGGCACCAACACAGCCGCCACTCTTCAATAGCAGCCCGGACCCATCAGCACACGAACCGGCCTGTCGCCCTGCAAAACCCTATAACCGCCCGGATGGACTGTAGCGTAGTAACAGTATGAGGGGGCACACCCAACACCGTGCACAGTGACCCACCGCCACCTCTCAGGGGCTGCCGTCGGCACCAAGCCCAGCGCGGGCATGAGAACAGGAAGTGGCTGACCGTTTCATCCCCTGTGCCACAGCTACAAGCCGGGGTCCTGTACCATCCCATCCTAAACTGGTACTCCTGTAGCAACACATGCCCGGTCCTCAACCGAGAGAGAATCCTCGCGTCCCTCCAAGACAGACGATCAAGAAGCACTGGTGCCGCGACCGTGGGATGTATGTCCGCAAGAACCCGACCCGTGGTTCCGGTTGTCCATCTTGCCTGCCATTCGTCTCGTGACAGTAAATCCAGAACAGGGCGAAGATCTCTAGGTGCCAACGGAAATGCAACCTCACTAGCCTTAACCCCTGACACACTTCCTACCTTGGCCAGAGAGTCAGCCACCTCATTTCCAAATATGCCTACATGCGCTGGTGTCCACAATATAGATACAGCTGTCCCATTCTGGCGGGCACAGAAAAGTTTCCACCCAATCTCTATTGTGAGTGGGTGGACCACCTCCAACGACCGAAATCCTCTCTTCAGGAAAGCGACACTAGCTGCCGAATCTGTTAGTACAACGAAATCGGAAAATCCAACATCCAAACACAGGTCCAGAGCTATCGAGATGGCTACTAGTTCTCCAACAAAAATCGATGGAAGACCCGAAAGATGGTAGCTACGTTCTAAGCGTAGCTCTGGGACACACACTCCTACTCCACCTTCCCACCGATCAGCATAGAATGAAGCATCGCAATAAACTCGGACAGCATCTGGCAACCCTACGCCAACAAGCGCGCCAAGAGCTGCCCCACACCATTCCCAGGGGCACCGTGGGTGAACAATAACTGGAGACCGGAATCCTCTCACTCTGCTGTCTAGGAGCAGGGTTGCTCCCAAGCCCGGCGAGCCCAGAAACTCCCGTGTCCTAGGACCAAGCGACATGTAATCTAAAATGACGCGCGCCAGAGGGTCAAGGGAGCCCCTTGCAACGGCACGCAAACAAATAGTCGCCAACAACTCTCTGGCCCGTATTTCCGTCGGCAGTTCTCCCGTCTCTACCAACAATGCCGGAACAGGAGTTGACGGCAAACAGCCGGCAACAGTACGCAGGCACACATTCAGGGCGACTTGAATACCCTGGGTTGCCTGCCTGCACCCCGCCAAGATGGGGAGATGGAAGTCTGCACAAGGTCTTACGTACGTCCTGTAAAAAGCCGTAATGACCGATCGACGGGCCACAAGCCTATTGCTAGCAAGTGACCTGAGAATACGGGACCGTGAAACAATGTTCTTTCTAACGGTAGCAACCTCCTCAGCCCAGGTGAGACGCGGATCCAACCTGAAGCCAAGATACCTCACACTCAACGAAGAGTGCACACGTATCCCATCAACCACCATAGACCGGTGATATAGGGTCCTCTTGAAAATATCATCAGCTCCGTTTTCGTCGCTGAAAGGGCGAGGCCCCTTTCAGCGAGTAGCTTGGATCCCCTAGCGACTGCGGATTCCAAAGCAGAAAGCAACTCCTTAATATCCAACCCTGCCACCCACACAGCCACGTCATCAGCATACGCCACCACATTAGCCAGGGTGCTCACCTCAGAGAGCACCGAATTAATGGCCACAGCCAAAAGAGCTGGACTTAGGCAGCTCCCCTGCGGGAGCCCCCTGGTCGTGGAGCGAACACCCGACCAGTGACCGTTTACCCTGGTAGCATAGGACCGAGTGCCCAAGAGTGCCAAAATCGCATCCCTCAACTTCTCACTCACACCGAGTGCTGCCATAGCGTGGTTCACCCAGGCCACATCCACAGTATCATATGCTGCCCTGATGTCCAAAAACACCGCGACAGCATAACAACCATTCACCCATGCTTCCCGAATCCCAGACTCAAGGAACATGACTGCATCCTGGGCCCCCCTACCCTTCCTAAAGCCAAATTGAGCTTTGAAAAGCCTGCTGGAGCTTTCAATCTGCCAGACAAGACGGCGGACCAAAATTCTTTCGTACACTTTCCTGGCACATGACAGCAAAGCAATAGGCCTGTAGCTGACAACACTAGTTCTGACTTTGCCTCTCCCTAATACTGGGGTAAGCACAGAAAAAAGCCACGTCGGCGGGATGGGACCCCCATCAAACCTAGTTTGAAAGAACGAGAGCAGTTCCGCACGCCCCTCCTCGCCAAGATCCTTGAGCTGACTATAGGAAATTCGATCGAGACCAGCAGCACCATCCACACGACATGCATCCAGAGCTGCTGCCAGTTCCACCTCGCAGAGGGGAGGTTCTACTACCCACGGTGCAGCCTCAACAACTGCGGGAGGAGGCAGACCACTTGGGGAGTTGAACACAAGCGAGAAGTTGTCATTAAATGCCTCAGCCATCTGACCACCCCTCAAAATCACATTGTCCCGACCCAGAACCCAAGTCACTGTGGTCTTGACGTCCTGAGGATGAACCAACGCCCACTCTCGCGACAGGGGTAAACCAGACGAGACCTTTCCACAAAGCCTGATCCCATAAAGAGCCTTCTCTTTACGGATAATAAAACGAGATTCCTCGGAGACACCGACAAACTCGTACCACCGAGCATCGCACCTCATCCGCAAAAACCGTTGCCATGCCCTCCTACGGTCCCTCACCGCACAGGTGCACGCTGTGGTCCACCAGACTGGACGAGACCGTTGCTGCTGATGAGAAATAGACCTATGACCCTGTCGCTTCTTAACCCAGCGAGAAACCCAAGGACCGAAGTCACCTGCACCTACCACAGGGGCTGGCTGAGAAAGGTGGCATAGAGAGCGCGAGTCTTCACACACGCTCCGGCTAACCACACTCGACAGCGCAATAGGGAAATGATCGCTACCCCTCAAGTCCCCTGACACCTCAAAAGAGAACAAATGAACTAGCTCGGACGAGCACAAAAACAAGTCCAACACGGATTCTTGTAACATTTCACCGTACCGTCTGCAAAACGTGGTGGTCCCATCCTGAACCACCTCCAAATCCAAAAATTCCGCAGAGTCAGCCAACATACGCCCTCTAGCATCACATTTACCACTACCCCAAGACCAATGATGGGCGTTGAAGTCCCCACCCAGTACAAGAGGCTTGGGCAGGGAACTCACCCACCTGATCCAGTCGTCTTTGGCTAGAGGCCCCGTGATATGGACCACTCCAATCGTAAGCCAACCTCGGTCCCACCCAACCCTAAACACACAGGCATCAACTCCCATGCACACCGGAACAGGGAACAGAACAAACGGAATCCAACTCTTTATGAAAACACGAACAGCAGAATTCCCGGGGCCAGCCAACCCGTTACAATTTTCTATAATGGGCATGGAACCTGGTAGGAGCCTAGTCTCAACCAAGCCCAAAATATCAACCCTGTTCCCCAAATACTCTACCTCACCAATCTTGTTCCCTATCCCCCTCACATTCCAAGTACACAGAACGAAGACTAAGCAGACCTAGCTGGCACCTTCCACCATCTCCTCACTCACTACCTCATCGACATCTACAATCACCTCCTCCACAACCATAGCTGAACTAAACACTACTTTCTCTGCCTCACTACCACTCTCAGACTCCATCTCATTTCCGAACAATACCCCTAATTGTACTGGGTCGTTCGAAATAAACTTGTCCGGCTCTTCAACATCCAAACACGCCACTCCCAACAAGTCCCCTAATTTTACAGGGTCGCTTGAAATAACCTTATCTGGCTCTACGACATCCAAATGCGCCACTCCAACTGCTGTTGCAGCAATGGTTGTTTGACTTGAACCTTGTTTTGGAACACACGAAGCACGTTCCACACTTTCCTCTTCTTCATGCATTACACCTTCACACACACCAGGATCACAATCAGACTCAGAGACAGTAGAACGCAGCACCGAGAACTTATTACTTAAGAAGGCCTTGGCTTTTGCCGCAGGCGGTGAACTAGCAGGCCGAGGACGCTTCTTTGACCGCTTCCCCTGAGAAGTAATCCATTCACCTGACAAGGAAAAACGGGAGGCCGAAGATGCACCGGGAAGAACACCTAACAATGGCACATCAGGTTGGATGTTCAAGGACGACACACACGGCAAACCAGGACTTAGGTTACATTTCTCCCCTATTAAAACATCACCCACTACACTGGAACCAGAAGAAGCAGGCTCTAGGTTTGAAGCAGGAACAGGGGGAGGCTTCTGCTGTTGCTTTGGTCCACCACGTAAATCACTGCTCACTCCATTCATCGTGACACCAGCATCTGGGGGATGGGGGGGAACCCGGATAGTCACATGTAAACACGGTGCGTCAGGCAGGACAAACACACGGCACACCTTGCAGTAGATGGATCGACACACTTTACGAACGTGACCTCTAATTTTGCATCTTAAGCACCTGGGTGGCCTGTCTGCAATCGCCAGGAGAGCAGGGGCTCCTCTCACAACTATCTCATCTGGGATCTCATCCAGCAACACAGTATCTTTTAATTTGAGCACTATACTCCGCACTCCAGAACGGCAATGCTGTAGTCCCTCCATGGTCAGGAACTCAAACTTATGCCTCACAATAGTACCATAGTTAAGCAAGGCACACCCTATATCCCTATCAGAAACTTCAAGAGGCAACCAGTGCACCCTAGCGTGCACCAGCCGTTCATGAAAGTCATATACATTCGCTGTATACCCATTCAAAATCACTGTTTTCATTTGTTTAACTTTTAATTTTGCCTCCCGGTTAGCAAACCCAACATGAAAGATGTTGTTGGCACGAAGCCAACACAATCCCGTAACAAACTTCAAGTCCACAATTTCGGCAAGGGCATCCCTTACATGCTCAATGAAAAAGGGGCGACCAGCCTGCTCAGCAATCAATATAAGCGAATTATACATGTTTATATTGGCCAGACCCCCACGGTACAGCTGCTTTAGCCATGCTAAATCTCTATTACCAAGGCTTGACTCGAAGTCCACCACTTCACCCTCGTCTAAACCGGGCACCCCTCTGTCCTTACTGGTTATTGCTGCGTACGAAGGAACTGTAGCACCATCTGCAACTTGGTTACCGTCGATCCTCGTATAGACACCATTAGAGACTACTCCACGGGTTCCTGCTGGGCAATTTGTCGGCACATTATTAACATCCGGCTCATTAACCAGTCCATTGTCAGGAGCCGCATTGTTACAACTTTCTTTATTATCCGCCATCTTCTTTGCTTCCCCAAAGTCCTCCTCTACGATCTTACCTCCCGTGATACCATACAATCTCAAATCTAGCTCATCAATTCCTTGATTCCCCGCCATGTCCAACACTTCATTAAACACCTGGTCTGTCACAATACCTGACTCGACTTCCCTTTGCTTCAAAATTCCCCTCTGCTTCAATCCCAGCATGAACTGTTTGACTTGACGCGCCATGTTGGCAACTAATTCATCCAACTGTTACCAACTGTTACCAACTGTTTAAAAAAACAGCTACAATCGTTTAGTTTCTTGATATTTATTAATCCGTTCAGTGCCAAGACGTATTCTGGAAGGGTCGTTTTTAAAGTCTCCACGTAATTCGACCAATAAATTTATTAGATCTAACATCCTCTTGGTTTGAAGACCAAGATCATGATTGCTGGGCTATGTTTTTCTCGCCTATCAAGGAACCCTCTTAAAGCTTGCTTTTCATCCTTTGACTAAAGTTTACTGAGTATTTGCGTGTGTGTTCCTTTACCGGCAACTGGGAGGGATTAAGGCAGTGGCGCACCATAAGTTGAAAGAAAAATTTGGGAAACGTAGACAAAGAAGGCATTTATTGCAATTGAAAAAATTCTGAAACCTGTCTTTTCACACGTTTTAAGGCACAAAATTGCTGAAACTGAGTTGTTTTTACGGGGCTCTGAAGAACTTAAGGCAACTCCTTAAAATTCCTTATACCACGGCTGTGACGTCACGCCAACTCAACGCAATGCTAAATTTCCGTACGTTAAATCCCGTTAACCAACACCGGAAGTGTGCGTCATCGCAAGAAGTGTGGATTATCAAGTTACCCTACAATTTTGCCCATACTTTTGCAGATTAACCCATACTTCCGGATCACGCGACCAGGAACGCCCACACCAACAACCAAATACAGCGTGAAAAAAAAACGTAATGCAATAAAAACGTACAAAACGAAAGGAATGAAATCCTCCCTGCAAAATCACATGCCTGGCCCATAACTAAGCTTATTCACTCAGCGTAAACTCCCCTACCCCCTCCCTCCACAAACTAAAACGGAATGACCTTCATTCATACCGATATCCTATTACCGTATAATTCTCAAACTACAAACGCACAAAATGAATTACATACCTTTCCCAGCAACTTAAACCTCCACAAACTAAAATGGTATGACCTTCATTCGTATCAAGATACTGATTGATCAGTTTTCTTGAAGCAATTTTCACAAAACACTAACACATTTTAATTAAATACGAGTTAGCTGGATGTCCCAACCGTGATATAAATCAGTTATAGGTTATAATCGATTGGTTATCGATTTTTAACGCACGGCAGTGATGATTTGGCCGGCTCAGCAAGCAAATCCGTCTCGGGGCTTCCCCCCTTAACGTATTTGCATGTCTCTCCGGCAAAATCATCGCAGCGGGGGTTAAAAATCGATAACCAATAGTTTCTAACCAATAACTATTATTTACATTAGACCCATCAGCTAAGTTCTTGCACCCTGTTTTTCGTTCCAGTTTTTCCGTCCCCCCCCCTCCTCCCCCACAAAGAAAAAATTATTCCTGGGTGCGCCACTGTGTTAAGGCAATCCATTTTCTAAAAAAAAAAAGTGTTAACACTGAGGAAGCGAGACAAGCACATCGGACATGATGAGAAGACATCACTATCCGTAAACTTCACTTCAGTTTTTGCCCTAAACTGTTAAAAGTTCAGTTTTTGCCCTAAACTGTTAAAAGTTCAGTTTTTGCCGTAAACTGTTAAAAGCTAAAAAAAAAATGTACGTTTTTAAAATAATGCATTTGTAGTCATGGTCGTTAAGAAGTTGAAGAGGCTGGCCTCTTAGTTTAAGTAAGCTGATTTGTTCATGTCTGAGCTACGCCTCTTCAGGCCCGTTTGGAAGAAACCCCTACAGTGTAATAATGTAAGAAATGCGCAAAAAAATTTAACTTCGTTGTGGCTTAGTGACGTATTATTTCTTGGCAGCAAGAGGTGAAGCGAAATGGAAGGGAAAAAACCACTTCGACACGAAGTTGAAATAAATACACTATCTGGCTAGAGAATCCTTAATGAAAAGCTTATAGTTACATATTAATTTTATGAGATTTTTATCAACTTATTTCAATTCAAGATTTTTCACTATAAGAATTTGTGTTTGAGTAATTGCTTGCTTGCTGACTGGAATGAGGATGGGTCTTGGACGAATGTTGGATGGCTGGGGCCCCTTTTGCTGCTGCTTCCCCCCTCTCCCCACCTTGCACTTTGTGTCGAGGGTCTTGAGCACTGATGTTCTGCCACTGGTCCTGATCGGTAACTGAACTGAATAGAGAACACATGAGGTCTGTGTGTGCTAGTAGTGTAAGAGACTGTGTTCCAACAGATGTGACATCCCTTCTGGATATTCACTATGTCTCTGCGATGATTTGGTTTCCTGGTACTTTAATACACTTTTGTCCCCGCTTGTAAAATGTCTACACCCTGGTTCAAGAAACATCGTTTACGTTATGTGGACATCTGACTTGTTTTAGCAGAAGTTTATTGTATGGCTTACTCACTTCTGGATGATCCATCGTTCGTTACAAGTTAAACGTGGTATTCGCCTTGTAGCGAAGCATGGATACAACAGAAGATAGCAATCCGTAATACATTTATTCCAGACATGTCCATGGATAACATTCTCTCTTGAATCAGGATGTAGTCAAATGAAAAACTGAGCCGTTTAATTCATACAAGCAGTAGTATGCTTGATATGATTTATGAGTACACTGAAAGAAGTTAACTTTATTTATTTTTTCTCATATTGGTACTGAAATGAAAAAGACAGATATTGTTGTGGATTTTTTTTTACGAAACGAGTGTAAGATAAAATGAAAATTTGATTTTTACTCTCCTTCTTTCCGTCCCCCCCCCCCC